>LR752061.1:12078-62928 GCA_902729485.2 Mus minutoides | reverse complement strand
TAATGACTTCATTATTATTGAGGACCTTGGACAACCAACCAAAATCTAAGATTAATGTGTGTGTGCATGTTACTAAACATTTTTAAAAAATTATCTTTAATCTTTTTTTACAGTCCAGTTGTTATCTGTGTCCCGGTTCCTCCTCAACAGTTCCTTATTCCATTCTTCCTTCCCCTTCTCCAAGTGAATGTATCCTGCCTACAAGCCCACTATGCTTTTCTACTCTCTGGAGCCTCATGTCTCTTAAGGGTTAAGTGTATCTTCTCTATTGAGGCCAGACAAGGCAGTCCTCTGCTGTATATGTGTCGGGGACCTGAAGTCAGCTATGGTGTGCTGCCTGGTTGGTGGCTTAGTGATTGAGAGATCTCGAGGGTCCAGGAAACCTAGGGAGGTAAGAGGTAGGAGGTCCCTCTAGAATGTACCAGAGACCTGAGGTGAGTGATGCCCAGGACTCAAAGGGAGGGACCTTAGATGAAATGCCCAACAGTGGGGAGAGGAAATTATAGAATCTGCCTCCAGTAGAAAGTCAGGGCATCAAGTGGTGGAATAGGGTTGCTATCCTACACTCAAAAATTCTGATGCAGAATTGTTTCTGCCTAAACGAACTGCTGGGACATAAATGGAGAAGACACTGAGGGAAATTGGGATCCAGATCAAGGGAAGTTCCAAGGCCTGGCACTATTAATGATGCTATGGTTTAGGAGCCTAGCATGGAGCCTAGCATGGCTGTCTGCTGAGAGATCCAACAAGTAGCTGGAATATAAAGACATAGATACTTACACCCAACCAATGGATTGAAGCGGGGGACCCCTGTGGTTGAATCAGGGAAAGTCTAGAAGAAGCTGAGGAGGAAGGTGACCTCATAGGAAGAACAGTAGTTTTTTTTTTTTTAACAATAAATATCTTTAATAAATTCAATCATTAGATTAGTTGTTCTGAAAGTTGTGGGTGGTAATGGAAAGTGATTCCAGAATCATACCAGTCACTTAGAAATTACATTGCTTATTATGTCTCCTTGTTTGCTGAAACCTGCTCTTCCAGATAATAAGCCAACAAATCACCTACCCACAGCATGTGTAAACCATGTGATGGAATAGGGTTATATAACTTGTGTTATTTGACAAATAAATGGAAAATATACCATTAGCTTTAGTGCACACTAACCACATAAAGGCTAAGTAGACCTCCTACTTTCTTTTAGTAGCAGAGATATTTTGATGATCTCCAGGGCCATAGGGATTTTCTCCTCCTGATCTTGACTCATCTCTAGGACATATGGCTAAGGCTTTAACAAAGTCCTGTATTTCTCTTTAATATATGTGTTTTCTGAAAGTCTGATTGTTGTTAGCTAGCAGACTGACTTGGCATGCTGACACAGTGAATAAACTCATACTTATGACTTTAATGTGATTTGTGTTTACCTAAAATGCAGGATACCAGTTAAGTTTGAAGTAATTTATTTGTTTTGATATGCTGTATCCAAAGATTCAGTTACATTTATATAAGACTTTATCATTTCTTTAAAATTAAATTTGAATATGTACTATTGTTTTGTTTAAAGCGCTAATTTAGAGGAAATTTTTAAGTTTAAATTTATTAAATGACGATGTTTCCTTATCTATCTATCTATCTATCTATCTATCTATCTATCTATCATCTATCTATCATCTATCTATCTATCTATTCTTTCTTTGCATTTATTATTCCTTTAAGAGTTTCCACTTTTGTACAATAAGTTTTGATCATATTCACCTCCAAAGCCATCCCATTTCCATCTCCTTTTAAAATACACTTTGTGTCTATTTTTAAGCCCTTCAAGACCCATTTTATGCTACTTAGATATTCTTGGATATATAGTCTTCCCATGGAATGTGGTCATCTTTCCAATCTTTATATGTTTGAGAATGAAACCCTTCTTTTTCTAGATGCTAATAGTTACCAATTGCTCTGAACATAGGGGTGAAATTGTGTGCCCAACTTTCTTTTTCATTTGGCATGGATTGTGTGTGTCCAAGTTTCATGCACAGTGTCATAAGTGCATCTGCACTAGTGTGTCTAGAAGATGTTTACTTTTAATCATTCACCACCTATGATTACTATACTGTTTCTGAACCCACTTAACCAATCATCCTTGAGCTCTGGGAGGGTGAACCATTAGCAATATATGTACCTTTAGTGCTAATCATATTTTTTTTTTGTACTTTGGCCAGTTGTAATTATCTGTCTTAATTAGTATGTACTGAAAATATAAGCTTCTGAGATGATGATTGGACATATTATTCTTTGAGTACTAGGATAAGTCATTAGTAGTCAGTTAAAGATTATATCAATTTAGCAGCATACTAAGGTAGGTTTTGTAGCTAGTAGTTTCTACTGCCCTACTTTAAGTTCTGGGCAGAAGACTCTACTAGCCATTGCGCAGGGATCACATCAGATCCATGCATGAAACACACACACACACACACACACACACACACACACACACACACACACACCACACACACACACACACACACACACACACACACACACACACACACACACACACACCACACACAGTTATTTTAATATGCTTTTTCACTCAATGCCTGGACACATCTAAGTCTCCTGTGACTAACCTGCGCTTACTTTTACTCCCAGCTCAACACATTTGAATCTGCTCTCAGGTTAGTTGCTCAGTTACTGCCAGCTCAACACCTCTAAGTCTTCCCTTAGCTTAGTTGCATTTCTAATCTTCCACCTGCTATCCTAGGCCCAGTTGGGGAAGTGGCCATTGGCCACTCTGTTGAAAATATCACAAGGCTGGTGGCTTTTTCTCCCTCCAAAGCATGACAGAGCTAATTTTCCTCCTGCATATTCTAGCCAGCTTGCAAGAACCCAGAAGTTCTGTCTCTTCCTTCTAGCCATTAGCTGCTACCATCTTTATTGATTGATCAAGAACCAATTGGGAACAGGACCTTCAAAGTTCACAGGCATAGCCCTACTCAAAGCATCAGAACTACTCCCTATAGGTTTTTCCTAGGGTCTACCACCTGTATAGACATACTTGAACCATAGAACATGATAAACTAGAAGAGTTTGAGGCAGTGGGATAAAGGTACTGAGAAGACCTCTCCTGATCAGAATGATGTATGAGGACAGAGACATCCTATCAAACACTGGAAAGCCTTACTATCTCAAAGTAAATACAATAAGTTTGAACCATTTTATAGTTATGAAGAACATCTGTCTATGTAGACAATGCATGCTTGCATGCTTCATGTCTCATTGCTTCTAACTTCTTTCTGGAGTCATTTGCAGATATGATGAAGCCTGAGTTCTTTCACTTTTCTGGATTCTGTGTGTACTTTATTTTTCTGCAGGTGATGGTGTCTCCAGGTAAGAAGCTTGTTTAAAATAAAATCCTTTAAATATTGTTTCAAATTTTTCTTGGTCATTTCATACACATGTATAGTAAATTTAAGTTGTGTTCACTTCCTTACCATGTTCACACCCCTTTTTTTCTCCTGCTAAATCCCTTCTTCTAAGCAAGTCTCACTCCTACACTATTGAAAAAAAATGATATTCCTTACCCCAGAAACCAATTTGTTTCAACAGATCCTCTGGCATGTGTGGGGGCTCTTGACCCCTCTATGAGCATGATGAACTACTGATGGATTTGATAACGTGCCATGATTGTGTTTATGACCACAGCTTCCATGGCTGCATGAGTACAACATTTGTTATATCCAGAGAATTATTTTTGCTACAGATCATATCATGAGCTCTCTCTTTATTCATTTTGCCCCTACTGCTTCAATAGTTTTAGAGCCTTGAAGGGAATGACATAATCGTCCCATTTGATGCAGAGCAGCTCTCAATCCCAACATCCTGACCAGCTCTGGATTTCTGCATTAGTGAACATACCCTGAAACTTAGAGCTTGTTTGGTGAAGGCAGAGCTCAGCATTAATTGTAGAGAGAGAGGAAGGCACTTGAAGATAACTTATTCTTTTCTACTCAATTATCTTCTGTGCTTATAATCTAAGATTCACTTCCATATGACTCCTTCTGCATCTAAGGAGCAGAAACTCATCATTCTAGTGTTATAACAAGAAAAATGCTGAAAAAAGCCAAACCCTGAAAATCTGAAATTCACTGTAGCTCCATAAAAGTGAGACAACTAGGAGACCAGGAGCCAAAGCAAATCTCTCCTGATTTAAGGTGTTTCTCTGAGGAATTCCACCCAGCAAATGACTAATTCTAAGGCCACAATATCCTGTGAAGTTTCAAAATAGTTGCATCAGGCAGATTCTTTCTCCATAATTTTTTTTAAATAGAGAAACAAATTGTTAGTGCTTTCTGATCTATAATCATCTATAGTATATCTGTAAGTACAATGGAATAATATTGTGTTTTCAAAAAATAAAATATTGATGAACTACAGGGAGTATAGTCAGAGCTGAACGTTTGGATCAGATAGGTAAAATAGGCAGTGTTTAGCATGTATTTTTTTTTTTTAAAGAGTACATATAGAGAGCAGGTCATGACATCAGACTTATTTTGGTATTTTTTGTTCTTCTACAGAGAAACTGAGAGTAACTACTCCCATAAGACACCTGTTAGCTAGAGTAGGAGGCCAGGCTGAGCTTACCTGCCAGGTGATCCCACCACACAGTGTGATGCATATGGAGGTGCGCTGGTTCAGGAGTGGCCATTCCCAACCTTTGTACCTATACAGAGGTGGCCATAAAATGAGTGAAGCTGCTGCTCCTGAATATGCAAATCGTACAGAGTTTGTGAAGGAGGCCATTGGAGAAGGCAAAGTGTCCCTCCGAATTCATAATATAAACATTTTGGATGATGGACCTTACCAATGTTCATTTAATGGTAGTGGCTTCATTGATGTGGCTGTCATGAACCTCAATGTGACAGGTAAGTCGTTTGTGGAGCACAGTATAGGTCACAGAAACACGGGTTATTTACCTTAGTGTACGTTTAATGCAAAACTACAAACCAAAAGGAAAAAGTATAAAATTCAAATATTCAAGATTTCAAAATAATAAATAGATTTTATTTATTATATAAATAAAAATTCTATTGTGACTTTGTAACTCCGTAGATATATTTGATCAGTAATAGTATACGATCAAGGTTACTTATCATAATTCCTTTTGAAATTTTTTTATATTATAGTGAATTTACATAATTATTTTCTTCACATTTTTCCCTCCAAACTCTCTGATATACCTCTTATAGGGTCACATGCTAACAAGTGATATACTCTGAATATAAGGTAATTTACTTTTATCTTTGAGAATTCTCCATACTGATTACTAAAATGATTGTACCACTTTCAGTCCTACCAGTGATGAACCAGGGTTACCATCCCCCTGCTCCACTGCCCCCCCCCTTCAGCATTTGGGCTTATTGTTTTTTTGTTTGTTTGTTTGTTTGTTTGTTTTGTTTTGTTTTGTTTGTTTGTTTGTTTGGTTTTTAATCTTTGCTGTTTGCATGGAGTAAGATCAAATCTCAAAGCTTATTTGATTTGCATTTCCTAAATTTTCAAGGAGAATAAACTTTTTTTTTTTGAGATTTTATTTACCATTTATTTCTCTTCTTTCTAAAACTTTTGTTCAGGTCCAAGCCTCATTGTTTTGAAAGGATTCTTCCTTCCTTCCTTCCTTCCTTCCTTCCTTCCTTCCTTCCTTCCTTCCTTCCTTCCTTCCTTCCTTCCTTCCAAAGTTCTTTATTCATTGTTTATATAAATTCCATGTCAGATGTATTGCTGACAAAGATTCTTTCTTATCACCTAGTTTATTGTTTCTTTAGGTGTGCAGAAGCTTTTTAGTTTCATAAATGTTCATTCATCAATTTTTAACCTTAATTCCTGGGGAAATGGGGCAGTAATGATGAAGTGTTTTCTAAACCTCTGTCATGTAGCATACTGGCTATAATTTCTTCTTGTATTTCTTGATTCCATGTTTATGTTTTTGTCTACTTGAAATTAGTTTTTGTGCAAGGTGATAAATTTTAGTCTAATTTAATTCTGTATGTGAACATTCAGTTTCCCCAGATACATTTGTTGAAGAAGCTGTTTCAGAAAATATTAAGATTATAGTAATGAGCAAAAATCATGTAGCCAACTAAAAAATACACTATGCAGTAAATAGACATCAAGTGCCAAATGGTTACTCTAAATTGTAAATCAAATATGGTATTAATTCACCAAAGTTCTAAGATTATAGAACAAACTTTTGTTTTTAATCCTTGAAATTGTCAATTCAACTTCAACACAATATCCTGATTGTACTTTTTTTCATTTTCTCCAGCAGTTGGATTGGAGACAGAGATACATGTTCAGGCTCCTGGTGCTGATGGAATCATGGTGGAATGTAGTTCACGAGGGTGGTTCCCAAGGCCTCAAATAGAGTGGAGAGATAGCAAAGGGACAACACTTCCACACTCATTAAAATCATATTTCCAGGATGAAGCCAGATTTTTCCACATGAAGATAATTCTCCTCACAAACATGTCACACGACAGCATCATTTGCTGTATTTTCAACCCTGTAATAGGTGAAGAGAAACAAACAAGTATCATTCTAGCAAGTGAGTACTGTCATCTTGATTGACTGTTGATCTGGAAACAAAAGACAAAAATAAGGAGGCAATTAACATTAAAAAGGTTTATTTTACTGTGGAGTTCCTTTGGGTTTTATAAGACAGGTATTGTCATGTGGTATGATGAGAGTTTCAGAAGGTAAGTAGACAATGGCAGTCTATAATAAAAACACCTTGATTGCCACTGAGAGTTATTTCAGTAGGCATAATATTTTTGTGTAAATTTAATAATATATATTTTTTTGGTACCTAAGAATATTATTGATATATTTGTCTAATTTTATTAATGTTATTTATGTTTTATAATGTTTATATTTTATGTTTTTATCTGTTATGAATATGTATCTAGGTTTTAAATTTTATTTAATTTAGTTGTATGTGTACGTGTGTGTGTGTGTGTATGTATGTGTGTATACACGTGTGTAGGCACATGTGAGCATACATGATGGTGCGTGTGTAAAGGTCAGAGGACAACTTACTTGAGTTAGCTTTTTTTTTCTCCTACACTGGGATTCAGAGTTTAAGCTTGGGTCCTCAAGCTTTTGTGGCAAGCAGTTTTACTTACCGCACCTTCAACTTAATGATTTTTTTTTCTATTTTTGTCTATTCGTTTATTTTTAATTTTGAGAAAAGAAATCTCACCATGTAGCCCTGGCTGGCCTGTAACTTGCATGATTTTCTAGGCTGGCTTTGAATATACTCAGATCTTCTTGTCTATGCTCCTGGAGTGCTATGATAAAAAGTGTGTGGCTTTGTGCCAGTGTGCCTGTTGATGGCTTTTTTTTTACATTATGAATCCAAATGAGTTTAAGCAAAAAGATTTTTACCATTCTTAAATAATAATCAGTAGTATTTTTACATTTGATTATAGTGCTGAATGATAGTTGACAGAAGCCAGGAAAATCAGTAGTAACATATGCAACTAAAATACAGACTGCTTACTCTGTCCTTTTGAGGTGTAATGTGTGAATGCCAAAGATGAATCAGAAAGAACTTGTATATAGTGTATATAAAAATTATCTTTGGCTAACCAGGCTCTGTTAAGGATGATTCTAGGAGAATGTTTTGAGCATGGGATATATGTACTTTAGATTTCACTTCTCACTTCATGGAATCATTTTTTATACCAAGAGCAAATGCTCTCTCTCTCTCTCTCTCTCTCTCTCTCTCTCTCTCTCTCTCTCTCTCTCCATTTAGAACATTAGAAAACAAACAAAAAATAAATATTTCCTTGTCTATGTGTGCATATGTAGGAAAATTTTCTAGCATCACAGCAAAATTCACGAATTAAAGGCAGGTATGAGCCGGGTATGGTGGCACACACCTTTAATCCCAGCACTTGGGAGGCAGAGGCAGGCGGATTTCTGAGTTCGAGGCCAGCTTGGTCTACAAAGTGAGTTCCAGGTCAGCCAGGGCTATACAGAGAAACCCTGTCTTGAAAAAAACCAAAAAAAGAAAAAAAGAAAAAAAGAAAAGGCAGGTATGAAGTCACATGCCTGTAAACCTTGAGGTAAGGATGATGAAGAGTTTGAGGACAGTCTAGGGTACAGTAAAACCCTGCTGAGAGAGAGAGAAAGAGAGAGAGTGAGAGAGAGAGAGATTCTACAAATTCTGCAGATATTAGATTTCCAGGTATGTTTAATATGTAGTAAAATATATTTTAAAATGATTACAAGGTGACAAAACTGAATCTGACATGAAACTGAAGCTGATACAGAGACATTGTATAATGAATACATCACAGACATCAGATTCCAGTACTTTAAGGGGATGAAGAATATTTAGGATCAACAGTTTCCCAAACCATTGATGCTGTTTATAGTGTTCATATTGGCTTTAAGATATTCTGTCCTTTCTTTTAGATGAACTCTTTCATCAGGACCATATTTGGATGAAAAGTTTAGTTTCTATTGCATTTATAATGCTCTTTGTGTATGTTCTATTCATAATCTGCAGTTTCAAGAGACCAGGTAATTATATGATAAAGGTAGGATAATGCAAGTATTTTAAAGAAATTTGATTTCAAGCCATGTGAGTGTTAGGTAAAGCTAGATGACATTAATCTTCCAATGTGATGCTTGTCACAAGCAGACTCATGACATTTTTCATCTTAGAAATGTTGAATTTCACATTGATAACTTTGAGATTCCCAAGACATGACCAATCTTAGGGATTGTGTGTACTGACGTGCCTGATGGCCTTTTATTTCCCATAGTCACTTCTATAGGTCTAACAGAGCACTCAATGAAGTAATAAAATAAATGAAAAATTAAAATTTGAAAATAAAAGGAATAATTTCTGTATTCAGAAGTAGTTCAGCTCAAAATGGAATAGACTCAGCTTGAGCTGCTTCCAGTATAGATCTCTTGGTACAGCAACTTTATCCCATTCTGTCTTGCCACTAGCTACAAACCAAACCTTCAGATGGATCTCTGCTAAATAATCAAGAGGTCAATGCCTTTCAGGTCATTGCCTGTAGGTTAGTATACTACAATCATGTACTCATTGTATATTCTACCCTTCTCTGTTCTAGGGTGTGCATCTCGATGCCTGTCTAAATGTTTTCCTGTGGTGACTTCCTGGCTTGTTCAAATACCGCATTTCTTATTCTGTACTGGAGTACTCTTTGCTATATATTTACCTCACCGCTGCAGAGGTAAATGGAATTAATAGTGGTGGGATATCCCTTAGTTGATCTCATTTTACCAAAATGTTGTTTCCTGGAGATTTGGTTATGTCAGCATTTCATCACTATTAGGAGAAACTGTGCATTTGATGACATTTCACAGGACTATTTTTCAGCATTAAAATTGCAGATGTCAAGAACTAGAGCTGCTCTCATTGATTCCGCAATGGTTCCAGGTGTGCTATACATCAGAGCTTCCTGCTCCTTCTGCCACAAAGAGAAAAACAAATACATGATCAGAAAATATGATCAATGTCCAATTAATCACTTTCAATAATTTAAGTGTTGGTGTCACTTAACTGTCATGTGAATCCATGACACAAAGTTAAGTTTTAGAGTCTATTTGGGACTCAATTACATTGTAGCATGCTTGATATTAACTTTTCCCAATAATTTTCACTGCTAATAAATATCCTAAACAAATAGGTTCTTTAAGGAGATTTATAAAACTTTGAAATCTTTCTATGGGTGCATTTCTAATAAGATGTGGCCATTATTTAAAAGGGAATTAATGATTGCTATAATTATGCTAATTGCTTTTGATGCTTTGGCAGGTCTCCATTATTTAGAAGCTTATAGGGGAATTTTTTTTTTTTTTTTGATTTTTTGAGACAGGGTTTCTCGGTGTAGCCCTGGCTGTCCTGGAACTCACATTGTAGACCAGGCTGGCCTCAAACTCATAAATTTGTCTGCCTCTGCCTCATGAGTGCTGGGATTAAAGGCATGTGCCACCATGTAGAGAAAAGTTGTCGCCAATCAGAGCAAAGAAAGTTTTCATATTTTATTTTATTTTATTTCATTTCATTATTTTTAGCACGAATTTCCAAGCAGAAGTGAGAAATTCAAAGTTATAGGGGATCCAGTAAGTCTTTCTTTATTTCTTCATTTCCTATTATCTTGCTAGATAGGCTCTAGAAAAGAATATGTATAGACAGGTATGTCAAATATCTTCACTGAAAATTACAGCATCAAACCTTGGAATTTATAAAACCAGGGGAGATAAAGGAACCCGGTACATTATTGAGCAATTGAAATAAGTACATTGTTATTCAAAATATAAACACACAAAACCAAGTTAGATTAAATCAAAACAAATCAAATCAAACCAAACCCCAAACCTCAAACTCCTCCAAACATTTGCATTCAACTAAATGCTTCTTGCTCCTAAATATTCTGTAGAAGAAAATGTAAGGAGACAAAGACTAGGTCAAAGAGCATCTCAGCTTCTAAATTATTCATGTTTATAAATGAGTTTTTGAATTTTCTGAATACATAGGGATTGCAGAAATTACTTTGGAAGCAACAATTGTAAATTGAGCTGGATTATATGTTGAGTGTATGTATAACTCTGTAAGTAACTACTAAAGTGTAATAATTTGCACATCATTAACAATGGACTGGGGAGCACTTGCTATTGATTTGTGTGTATCACATGTATTAACTTTGATCACACACACACACACACACACACACACACACACACACATGGATTTGGTCTTGTGAAGATTATATGCCCCAGAACAGGGGAATGCCAGGGCCAGGAAGTGGGAGTGGTTGGGTTGGGGAACAGGGCAGGGGGAGGGTATAGGGGACTTTCAGGATAGCATTTGAAATATAAATGAAGAAAATATCTAATAAAAAATTTTGAAAAAAAATGAAATAAGTTTCTTGTCCTCTTATTTCAGTAGTTGTCTTTTTTTCCAACTTTTATTAGATAATTTCTTCATTTACATTTCAAGTGTTATCCAGAAAGTTCCCTATACCCTCCCCTCCCGGCCCTGCTCCCCTACCCACCCGCTCCCACATCTTGGCCCTGGCGTTCCCCTATACTGGGGCATATAAAGTCTGCATGACCAAGGGGCCTCTCTTCCCAATGATGGCCAACTAGGCCATCCTCTTCTATATATGCAGCTAGAGACATGAGCTCAGGGGGTACTAGTTAGTTCATGTTATTCTTCCACCTATAGGTTTGAAGACCCCTTCAGCTCCTTGGGTACTTTCTCTAGCTCCTTCCTTGGGAACCCTGTGTTCCATCTAATAGCTGACTGTGAGCTTCCACCTCCATGTGTGCCAGGCATTGGTATAGTCTCCCACAAGACAGCTATATCTGGGCCCTTTATTTTCTTTGTTTTCCAAAAACTTTGTTTCCAGTAGTTTCTCCTAGTTTTGCTTCTTTTGTCTGTTTTTGCTGTGTTCAAGTATTCATTGTGGAGGCATATACCAATGTTTACATGTTTAATCTATTGACTTGATATTTTTGCATGTGATGTAATACAGAGGTTTGCTAATTTTCTTTTACATGTGGATATCTAGTTTTCCCAGGACCATTCACTGACAAGAGTATCCTGTCTCCATTGCATATAAATGGTGCCCTTGTCAACTTCAATTGATTACAAATACATGAGTGCATTTCTAGGCTCTCTTCTGTTCCATTGATGAATCAATCTGTTTTTATGTCAGTATTACATTGTTTTCATTACTGTATCATTGCAATGGAGTTTAGAGTTGGATATTCAGTCTAGAGGTATAGAGGTAGCTTAGCAAGCATACAACTCTAGGTTTAGTCATTAGCACTGAAAATAAAATTATATAGTTTGAAGTATAATGCCCTCAAATTTGATTTTTATGTGCAAGATCTTTTGACCTATTTAGGAATAACTTTGTGTTGCCATATGCACTTCAGATTTGTATTTTTTGTTTATTTATTAAATTAAAATGTTCTTTTTCTTCAGAGTTTCATACATGACTACTATAATTATATCATTTACCCTTTTTTCTCTCCCACTCTAAATTCTCTTGTGGAACAACCTTCAACATCTTAAATTTATGATCTCTTATTCATTAATAATTACTGGTTCTTAATATATATGTTTATATATAATACATAAATATGATCTGCTGAGTTCACTAAGTGTTGCTTATGTGTATATGTTTTGGGCTAAGCATTTGGTATTTGATAAACTTATCAGATGGTTCTCTTTGTAGAAGACTGATTTTTTTCTCTCTGCAGACAACAATAGCCTACAGCTCTTAATTTAGGGGTAGGGCCTTGGGGGATCTCTGCCAACTATGTTGGCACGTGAGATGTAGTTTTCATTTTTCAGATCTTGCTTAAGAGTCCATATTGTTGTGGCTTCCTGAGTGCCCAGCTTCCTAACTGTTGACTATATAGGTGTGCATCACAGTACTAAGCCCTAGTTAAAGACATTTGGTAGCATGCAAAGGAATATTAAATGTTATTTTTAAAAGTTGAATAGTACACAATCTCCCTTGTTTCATAATTGTGTCACCTTCTTTAGTCTCTCTTTCAGATCCTCAGTTTCACTTATACAACAACTGGATTTATGAATTGCTGTTAGTGATACTTTTTCTGACATTGTGGTTTGCAGTCCCAATCATTGTCTTATTTATAAAACAATTTCAACCTACATGTCCAACTAAATGGGAGAAGAACAAAGATGACATTATGGACAGCCAACCAGGACTGGGAAAAGCCCATGAAGCCTCAACCCTATATAGAGAACAACCAAGAAAAAGCTGGGTGCAGGAGAAGTGATTTCAACAGGGAAGAGATGCCAACTGATGGTCCAGTGTCAAAACATTAGCCCTGAAAACATACATGCACGATACATTATATAAGCTAAACAAGTTATATTTGGGAATATATTATTATATGTATTATGTGTATATTATCTATCTATCTATCTATCTATCTATCTATCTATCTATCTATCTATCTATCTATCTATCTATCTATCTCTAGCTGTCCATGCAATAAAAATTATTGAAAAATGAGGCCATGCCTTTGAAGGAGATTAGTGAGGGATTTATGGGGATGCTTGAAGGTAAAAAAGTGAAAAGAAGATCCGCCATGAAGTTTTGCGCCAAGATTGTGGACCTGGCTTGTCTGAATCATTTCACACGAGTCAGCAACATGATAGCCAAGCTTGCCAAAACCTGCACCCTCCACATCAGCCCGGAGAAGCTGAACTTCATCCTTTGTGACAAGCTGGCCAGTGGAGGTGTGAGCATGTGGTGTGAGCTGGAGCAGGAGAACTTTTTTAGTGAATTTCAAATGGAAGGATTCTCAGAAGAAAACAATGAGATTTATTTAGAATTAACGTCAGAAAACTTATCTCGAGCCTTGAAAACTGCCCAGAACTCCAGAGCCTTGAAAATCAAGCTGACTAACAACACTTTCCCTGTCTTACTGTGTCTGTAGAGCTGTTGTCTTCATCTAGCAGTAGCAGAATTGTGGTGCATGATATCCCCATAAAGGTTATTCCGAGAAGACTGTGGAAGGACTTACAAGAACCCTCCATCGCAGACTGTGATGTCAGTATGAGAAACATCAGCCATCAGCTTGTGATTGAAGCAAACCTAAAGGGAGAATTAAACCTAAAGATAGAAACTGAGTTAGTGTGTGTGACTACTCATTTTAAGGATCTTGAAAACCCTCTATTACCCTCTGACAGTGTCTCTCAAAACAGACACCCAGAAGACATGGCCAAGGTGCACATTGACATAAAGAAACTCCTCCAGTTTCTTGTCGGACAGCAAGTGGCTCCCACTAAGGCAGTGTGCAATATTGTGAATAACAGAACTGTTCATTTTGATTTGCTCCTGGAAGATGTCTCCCTTCAGTATTTCATCCCAGCCTTGTCCTAGCACCGTCTCAGCAGACTTGGGAGCACAGAGACCTTTGTCCCTACGAGAGAAGCACTGGACGATATGGTCTGTCAGCTGCCTGTCCGCACAGTACCACACATCTGTACTTGGCTTATTTCTCTCCCTCTGCTGCTTTAAGCACAAATGGAATTAATGAAGCACAGTTGGATAGTCACTCCTTCAAATTACGCAATACCAATCCCCTTATCTCTTAACACATTAAGAAGAAAAGAATTTATTTTTTACAGAGTTTTTGTTGTTTTCTTTTCTTCTGTGCCTGAGATGAGGCCAGGCCTCATGCACACTGAGCGCGTGCTCTGCCGCTGAGCTGCCAACCATCCCTATCTAAAAGTTGAGTAGCAGTTTGTCAATGAGGTTGCAAAAATTCTATGTGTAGAATTCATGTTGCAGGTAGCTTCCAGTTCATTCCTGGTATAACCCAGCTGTCTGCTTTCAGAGTTTAGCATGCTCATTTCTCCCATCCACACATCTGGGAGATCAGTGCAAACTGGACAGCCCCTCTGTCCCTGCAGCATGCCCGCTTTCTCACCACACCCTTGAGTATACAGTTACTGCATGTGGAGCCCTGCATGATTTACTGAAGAGTCAAGTCCACTCACTTCCTTCTCGCCGCCTGCAGAGCCAGAGAGCCTAAAGAACCCAGAAACCAAAAAACAAACAAACAAACAAACAAAAAAACCCAGAAACCTCCCCCAACCCACACAGTTCCCGTCTTGAACTTGTCCTTTTTGTATTTTCTGCCTTTAGGTTATAATTCAATTCCCTGTTTTGTAGCACTCAGGATCAAGCCCAGGACTGGGTACATGCTAGGCAAGCACTGTGTGCCAAACTCTATCTCAAGTCCTTTATATCATAATTTTGTATAATGCTTCCACAGTGTCAGATCTACCCTTCTGTAGAGCATGTTGTTTTGTGTAAAGCAGTGGAGGCTCGGCTGTCTGTCACATCTATGAAGTGCTGAGGGTGTGTCCTGCTCCTGGATTGGAGCTGCCTCACCCTAAACAGTGACTTCCCATTCTCCAGGAGCACTGCTGCCAGGTTTTCAGCTCTAACTAGGTGTCATGAGATAGCATCATAAACAGGGCTTTCATGTCATAAAGGCAAGGCCTAAGTTGCCTAGGATAAGATTTGAAAAGAAAAAAGAAAATTAAACAAAAAGAACATTTCCTTTTTGGCTTTTTCAAATTATTAAGGAAAAGTAGCATTTCTCAATGGCTGTTAGGATTATTCATTGTAGTTTCCATTTTTACTAGAAAGGTTCTGTGTAAGCCAAGCTGGACTCAGATGAGCTGTACATAGATTGGTCTGGACCTCCCAAGCTCCTCTCTTGCTCCTAAGTGCTGTTATGACAGATACGAGCCATCACACCACTGGCTCTGCTGCTATTTAATAAGACATGTTTAATTAAACTAATATTTTAAAATTAGGGATCCTTTAATCATTAGTACTTGTGACAAAAATCAGCCAAAATCATGATGCAGCTGGAATTTCGGGAGACTCCCTACATCTTGTTCCTTAGGCTTGTCTTTCTGCCAGAAGTTCCAGAACCTCACTAGTCACCAATCTCACCACTGTGCCCCACTGTGCCGCATACCTGATGCCAGTAACTTTACAGTGGCCTAATGCTGGGGGAGAACAACCCTCCTTTGGCAGTCAAGGGATGTGGTCTTTCTGGTTCTTGCCACAACTTTCTGCGTAGTGTTCTTTTCCTAGCTCATGTCAGTAGTCAGGGGAGGGAACTGAGAAAGTGCCAGGTTAGGAGAACTGGGAGCTGCTTTGTGGAATTANCTTCCATACTGCTGTTCATCACCAAAGGAAGTCAGGACTGGAACTTAAGCAGGAGCTGATGCAGAAGCCATGGAGGGATGTTCTTTACTGGCTTGCTTCCCCTGGCTTGCTCAGCCTGCTCTCTTATAGAACCCAAGAACCCAGAGATGGCACCACCCACAAGGGGCCCTTCCCCCTTGATCACTAATTGAGAAAATGCTTCACAGCTAGATCTCATGGAGGCATTTCCCCAACTGAAGCTCCTTTCTCTGTGATAACCCAGCTGTGTCAAGTTGACACAAACCTAGCCAGTACACTGTACTTTTTAATTTTAAAGATTTTGCTGGGATATCAGAGCGTACACGCTGGAGGATTGTTAGATGGTTCGGGGTTCTGTGGCTGTCACTCAATCCACACGGTCGTTCCTCACCTTTCACCCTGTGCCTTCCCTCCCGGGCACCTGGTTATCTCTCTCAGTTTCTATACTTACCTGCTCTGCACAGCTTTTTAAGCTCCTCCCAAGGCGCCCAGGCCTCTGGGACCACCATTCCTTACTATAGCTAGGAGGGCCTGGTGCTCTTGACTCTGTGGTTATCAGAACCTGCAATCTGCATGTCAGATGTATACTGGTCCCAGCCTTTGCACGTTGACTTCTGCCCATGTCTGTCCTTGTATAGTAAATCTGTCTAGAAATGCTGTCTTCCTGCAGGCCCTGCAGCCACTGCAAAGCTTGATGGCCTTGCCATTTCTACAAGGGTGCTTTCCCAGCATTCACACTTTGATTGCTGTAAGGCACATCCTGGATTGTATTTAAATGGCCTGGGTAGGCTAGCGCTGCTCTGCTCACACTGTCTCATGTGAACAGACCAGAACAGACTCCTACAAAGTCTCAGAATGTGGGGAAGCCAAATGCCAGCTCCTGTCAGTTTCCACTGTGGAGTCAAATACAGGGAATTTCTCAGTGTGTGGTCTATGAGCTGCATAGAGCAGCTTTGTAATTACCCTTACTGTCTGCTCATGGTTTTGCATTTCTCTGTGACCCAATGGGTGGCACAGCTTCACTCCAAAGTTTGGAGAACTCAGGACAGTCGTCTTGCTGCTGGAAAGGTAGTAGTTGCAATTATGTGGTGACATGGAGAAGTCACAGTCTTTACTCTACCTTCTTGCTAATGCCACACTCCAGTTCTGTACTTTTGTGTGAATTCTGACGGAGAGTCTAAAGGGAGCATGAGTTGGTCAGTTTTTTTCTAAGAACAATGTTAAACTAAGAGATGATAAATTAGAATCACTTGGACATTGATGGTAGGAGGGTGTTAGTACCACTGTCCTGAAGGTCACTTTGCTGTTTACTATCTGTGGGAAAGCTCGAAACTGCTTCCTTTTATTTAATACTGATGCTTGTAAGAGTCCTTTAACACAGGTTATAATCAAAGCTTAGTACTGTTATAAGAGATTTCTTAATGTGAAGGAACAGGGAATTAGTAGATAATTTGTGCTGTGATCTAATATCGTACCCTAATGCAATACAATAAAGTGCTGCTAATATGGTGACAAAAAAAGTAAAAAGAAAAATATAATTAAATTATAACCTCAAATGTTAACAAAAATCTTACTAAAAAGAAAAAAAATGAGAGAAAAGTCATGACTGAGATACCCTACTGGTTTGATTTAATTTACATCTTTTAAAAATATTGTTTATTTTTATTAAATTAATAAAATTTATTTTAAAATGTACAAATCAGTATTGACATTTTAAGTCATCAAAATAATTTATAATAGTTAAATAAAATACCTCTTTAATATACATGATATCTTCTGAAGCTAAAAGTAATATGCACTCAACCAGTTTTCAAAATCTATTTGGATCATTGAACATGATAGAAGTAGAAAAAAAATTCTTATGAAGTCCTCTATGAAAGGAAATTGTAAACGTTCTTGATTAGACAGAAACCATTCCATTTCCAAGGGAGAATACTCAGCATAAATGTGACTTCATAGAATGGATTGGGTAGTGTTCCTTCTGTTTCTATTTTGTGGAATAGTTTGAAGAGTACTGATATTAGATCTTTTTTGAAGGTCTGAGAGAATTCTGCACCAAACTCATCTGGTTCTGAGCTTTCTTTGGTTGGGAGACTTTTAATGGTTGCTACTATTTCTTTAGGGTCATGGGACTGTTTAAATAGTTTATCTGATCCTGATTTAACTTTGGTATTTGGTATCTGTCTAGAAAGTTGTCCATTTCATCCAGATATTTCAGTTTTGTTGAATATAGGCTTTTGTAGTAGGATCTGATGATTTTTTTGGATTTTCTCAGTTTATGTTGTTATATCTCCCTTTTCATTTCTGATTTTGTTAATTTGAATACTTTCTCTGTGCCCTATAGTTAGTTTGGCTAAAGATTAACCTATCTTGTTAATTTTCTCAAAGTACCAGCTCCTGGTTTTGTTGATTCTTTGTATAGTTCTTTGTGTTTCTACTTGGTTGATTTCAGCCCTGAGTTTGATTGTTTCTTGCTGTCTATTCCTCTTCGGTGTATTTGCTCCATTTTTTTTGTTAGATATTTTCTTTATTTATATTTTAAATGCTATCCTCTTTCCTGGCTTCCACTCAGGAAACCCCCTATCCCATCTCCTCTTCCCCTGCTCACCAACCCACCCATCCTTCTTCCCTGTCCTGGCATTCACCTTCACTGGGGCATGGAGCCTTCACAAGACAAATGGTCTCTCCTCCCATTGATGTCTCCTCTGTTACATATGTGTCTGGAGCCATGGGCCCCTCCATGTGAACTCTTTGGTTGATGGTTTAGTTCCTGGGAGCTCTGGGAATACTGATTGGTTCATATTGTGGTTCCTCCTATGGGGATACAAATCCTTTCAGCTCCTTTGGTCCTTTTACTAACTCCTCCATTGGGGACTTGATGCTCACTCCAATGGTTGGCTGTGAGCATCCAGCTCTGTATTTGTCAGGCACTGGCAAAGCCTTTCAGGAAACAGCAATATCAGGCTCCTGTCAGCAAGCACTTGTTGCCATCCACAATAGTGTCTGGGTTTGGTAAATGTATATGGGATGGATCCCCTGGTTGGGCAGTATCTTTATGGCCTTTCCTTCAGTCTCTGCTCCTCACTTTGTCTCTGTATCTCTTCTCATGGGTATTTTATTCCCCCTTCTAAGAGGCACTGAAGTATCCACACTTTGGTCTTCCTTCTTCTTGAGCTTCATGTGGCCTGTGAATTGTATCTTGGGTATTCTGAGCTTCTGTGCTAATATCCACTTTTCAGTGAGTGCATACCATGCATGTTATTTTGTGATTGGGTTACCTCACTCGGGATGATATTTTCTTGTTCCATCCAGTTGCCTAAGAATTTCATGAATTCATTGTTTTTAATAACCGAGTTAGACTCCATTATGTAAATGTACCACATTTTCTGTGTCCATTTCTCTGTTGAGGGACATCTGGGTTCTTTCCAGATTCTGGCACTTATAAATAAGGCTGATATGAGTATAGTGGAATATGTGTCTTTATTACATATTGGAGCATCTTCTGGGTAGATGCCCAGGAGTGGTATAACTAGGTCCACAGGTAGTACTATGTCCAGTTTTCTGAGGAACCACCAAACTGATGTCCAAAGTGTTTTTTTACCAGCTTGCAATCCCACCAACAATGGAAGAGTGTTTCTCTTCACATCCTTGCCAGCATCTGCTGTCAATTGAGTTTTTGATCTTACCCATTCTGACTGGTGTGAGGTGGAATCTCAGGGTTGTTTTTATTTGCATTTCCCTGATGACCAAGGCTGCTGAACACTTCTTTAGGTTCTTCTCAGCCATTCGGTATTCCTTAGTTGAGAATATTTTGTTTAGCTTTGTACCCGATTTTTAATAGGGTTATTTGGTTCTCTGAAGTCTAACTTCTTGATTTCTTTGTATATATTTGATATTAGCCCTCTATTGGATGTAGGGCTGGTAAAGATTTTTTCCAATCTGTTGGTTGCTGTTTTGTCCTATTGACAGTGTCCTTTGCCAAACAGAAGCTTTGAAATTTTATGAGGTCCCATTTATCAACTCATGATCTTAGCGTATTAGCCAATGGTGTTCTGTTCAGGAAAATTTCCCCTGTGCCCATGTACTTGAGGTCTTCCCCTGCTTTATTATATATTAGTTTCAGGGTATCTGGTTTTATCTGGAGGTCCTTGATCCACTTGGACTTGAGCTTTGTACAGGGAGACAAGAATTGATTTGCATTTTTTCTGCATGCTGTCCCTTCAGTTGAATCAGCACCATTTGTTGAAAATGCTGTCTTTTTTTTTTTTTTTTCCTACTGGATGGTTTTAACTCCTTTGTCAAAGATTGATTGACCATAGGTGTATGGGTTCATTTCTAGGTCTTCAATTATTTTCCATTGACCTACCCGTCTGTTACTGTACCAATACCATGCAGTATTTATCATGATTGCTCTGTAGTACAGTTTGAGGTCAGGGATGTTGATCTCACCAGAATTTCTTTTATTGTTTAGAATAGTTTCCACTCTCCTGGGTTTTTTGTTATTCCAGATGAATTTGGAAATTGCTCTTTCTAATTCTATGAAGAATTTAGTTGGAATTTTGATGGGGACTGCATTAATATCTGTAGATTGCTTTTGGCAAGATGGACATTTTTACTATATTAATCCTGCCAATCCATGAGCATGGGAGATCTTTTCATCTTCTGAGATCTTTGATTTCTTTCTTCAGAGACTTGAAGATCTTGTCATAAAGATCTTTCACTTCCTTAGTTAGAGTCACACCAAGGTATTTTATATTATTTATGAATATTGTGAGGGGTGTTTTTCCCCTAATTTCTTTCTCAGCCTGTTTATCCTTTGTGTAGAGAAAGGTCACTGATTTGTTTGAGCTACTTTTATATTCAGCCACTTTGATGAAATTGTTTATCACATTTACAAGTTTTCTTATGGAATTTTTTAGGTCACTTAAGTATATTATCATATCATCTGCAAATAGTCATATTTTGACTTCTTCCTTTACAATTTGTGTCCCTTTTACTTCCTTTTGTTGTCTAATTGCTCTTGCTAGGATTTTGAGTCCTATATTGAATGGTAGTGTATACTCTCTTCAGTTTCTTTTTGGAGACACACAGAGCTATGATTTTTCCTCTTAGCACTGCTTTCATTGTGTCCCATAAGTTTGGGTATGTTGTGGCTTCATTTTCATTGAATTCTAAAAAGTCTTTAATTTCTTTCTTTCTTTATACCTTGATCAAGTTATCATTGAATAGAGTGTTGTTCAGCTTCCATGTATATGTGGATTTTTATTGTTTTTGTTGTTATGGAAGACCAGTCTTATCCCATGGTGATCTGATATAATGCATAAGATTATTTCAATATTTTTTAACTGTTGACACCTATTTTGTCATCGATTATATGGTCAATTTTGTAGAAGGTACCATGGGGTTCTGAGAAGGTATATTCTATTGTTTCAGAATAAAATGTTTTATAGATATCTGTTAAATCCATTTGGTTAATAATTTCTGTTAGTTTCACTGTGTCTCTGTTTAGTTTCTGTTCCCATGATCTGCCCATTGATAAGAATGGGAAGTTGACTTCTCCCATTATTATTCTGAAAAGTGCAGTGTATGCTTTGAGCTTTAGTAAAGTTCCTTTTATTAATGTGAGTGCCTTTGCATTTGGAGTATAAATGTTCATAATTGAGAGTTCTTCTTGGTAGATTTTTCCTTTGATGTGTATGAAATGTCCTTCCTTATCTTTTTTGATAACTTTATGTTGAAAGTTGATTTTATTCAATATTAAAATGGCTACTCCAGCTTTTTTCTTGGTGTCTTCTGCTTGTAAAATTGTTTTACAGCCTTTTACTCTGAGGTAGTGTCTGTTTTTGTTATTGAGGTAGGTTTCCTGTACTAAGCAAAATATTGGGTCCTGTTTACATATGCATTCTGTTAATCTATGTCATTTTATTGGGGAATTGAGTCCATTGATATTAAGAGATATTAAGGAAAAGTGATTTTTGCTTCCTATTATTTGTGTTGTTAGAGGTGGAATTATGTTTATATGCCGATCTTCATTTTGGTTTGTTAAGAGAAGACAATTTTCTTGCTTTTTCTAGGGTATAGTTTCCTTCCATGCATTGGAGCTTTCCATTTATTATCCTTTGAAGGGTTAGATTTCTGTAAAGATATTGTGTAAATTTGTTTTTGTTATGGAATATCTTGGTTTCTTCATCTGTGGGGATTGAGAGTTTTGCTGGGTATAGTAGTCTGGGCTTGCCTTTGTGTTGTCTCATAGTCTGTATGGCATCTGCCCAGGAACTTCTGGCTTTTATAGTCTCTGGTGAGAAATCTGGTATAATTCTGATAGGCCCGCCTTTATATGTTACTTGACATATTTCCCTTACTGTTTTTAATATTCTTTCTTTATTTTGTGCATTATTTTGTTTTGACTATTATGTGATGGAAGGAATTTCTTTTCAGGTTCAATGTATTTGGAGTTCTGTAGGTTTCTTATATGTTCATGGGCATCACTTTCTTTAGGTTAGGGAAGTTTTCTTCCATCATTTTGTTGAAAATATTTATTGTTCCTTTAAGATGAAAATCATCACTCTCTTCTATACCTATTATCCTTAGGTTTGATCTTCACACTGTTTCCTGGATTTCCTGGATGTTTTTGGTTAGGAGCTTTTTGCATTTTTCATTTTCTTTGACTGTTGTGTCAATGTTTTCTATGGTATCTTCTGCACCTGAGATTCTCTCTTCTGTCTCTTATATTCTGTTGGTGATGCTTGAATCTATGACTCCTGACCTCTTTCCTAGTTTTCTTTTTCCAGAGTTATCTCCCTCTGTGATTTCTTTATTGTTTCTACTTCTATTTTTCAATCCTGTATGGTTTTCTTCAATTCCTCACCTGTTTAGTTGTGTTTTCCTGCAATTCCTTAAGAGATTTTTGTGTTTCCTCTTTAAGTTCTTCTACCTGTTTACCTATGTTGTGTTATATTTGTTTTAGGGAGTTACTTATATCCTTATTAAAGACTTCTATTATCATAACAAGATGTGATTTTCCATCTAGAGTAGTGCTTTTCTGGTGTGTTGTGTTAACCAGGGCTCTCTGTGTTGGGAGAAATGGGTTCTGATGATGCCATGTAGCCTTAGGTTTTGTTGCCTACTGTCTTGCACTTGTCTTTCACCATCTTGTTTTCTCTGGTATTAGTTGGTCTTTCTGTCTCTGACTGGAGCTTGTACCTCCTGTGGGCCTGTAAACCTTTGGCAGCCCTTCTGAGAGACCAGATCTCTCTTGGCAGAACCTTTGTACAGAGGGCTGTGGAATAGCCTTAGCTCCTGGATGCAGATGGTGACTGGAAGGATCCTGTCCCAATTGCTATACTGTTCCTGTGCCCTATGAGGTCCTGGTCAGTCCTTCTTTAGATGGTTGTTGGAGAGAAAGTGTTGATCTCACCTCTTGACTAGGGAGTGAGAGTATTCCTGGGTGACCAATTCTGGCGGCACCTGTGTACAGAGGGCTGTGGAATAGCCCCAGCTCCTGGGTGCTGATCCAGGTTCCTGTTTGTAAGCACATCTTGACATCAGCAATAGTGTTGGGATTAGTTATCTATGGATATAATGGATCACATCGTGGGGAGGTCTGGAATGGCCTTTTCTTCAGTCTCTGCTCTGTTTTTGTCCTTGCATATCCTTTAGACAGGGACAATTCTGGGTTAAAAATTTTTTAGAGGATAAACTGGCTGAGAAAGAGATCAGGGAAACATCACCCTTCACAATAGTCACTAACAATATAAAATATCTTGGTGTGACTGTTACGAAGGAAGTGAAAGATTTGTATGACAAGAACTTCAAGCCTCTGAAGAAAGAAATTGAGGAAGATCTCAGAAGATGGATGCTACATCCACTCCAGTAGCAACCTGCGTGACAGGCTGAAAAGTCTAGGCACGGTCCCGAAGCAAGAAGTTCACAGAAACTTAGTCTCCTGGAATCGTAGCATCCTGTATAAAGAAAGCTCCAATGTCCTTGATTTAGTAAGTAAACAGATCTGTGTGCTTTCCCCTAATATTGCTTCATTATAAGTGCTTCTAAGGATTCATATTTTAACAGATAGCCAAGTTATATCCTAGGCAGTCCTTGATCCAACCTTGAGCATGAACAGCTGAGTCACTGCCCTACACAGGAATTCACCACTAACTAAGAATAAGGAGGTTTGTGACCTGAGAAGGAACCAGACTGAGATACTTGAGTCACTCCCATATACAGGAATTTACAATGGTTTAGGAAATAGATTGAGCTGTGGTTTTAGAGTATTGCATTATTCATGAGAAGGTTAGCTAGAACGGAATTCCTTAATCATGACTTGGGTGTGAATGCCCTTGCCCTGAGACTGTTAAGACCTCACACCTGGCTCCTAAAACCATAACTGACCTTAGATAGAGCTGATTTTGTCTCAGTTGTTTTATTACCCAGTTCCTGTTGGTCCTTTCTGTGACTGCATTCCTCTGCCTTGTGTAAGAGTCATTAAGCATCAGGTGATCTCATTGTACCTTGAAGATGTGTCACCTAACTCACTATTTTCTTCTGTATAAAAGTCTGATGCTCAATTTGACACAATACACTCAGATATTACACACTCCCTTGTGTGTCGTGTCTGGTTGTCACTCGCCGAATCTTTGCCCACTTCCTCAAGAGAACTCGACCCACACAGGCAGGGGACCCAGAGGGCCTGTGGCAGATGGAAGGATCTCCCATGCTCATGGATTGGCAGAATCAATATAGTAAAAATGGCTATCGTGCCTAAAGCTATCTACAGATTCAATGCAATCCCCATCAAAATACCAACTCAATTCTTCAACGATCTAGAAAAGACAATTAGCAAGTTCATCTGGAATAACAAAAAACCTAGACTAGCAAAAACTCTTCTCAACAATAAAAGAACCTCTGGTGGAATCACCATGCCTGACCTCAAGCTGTACTACAGAGCAATCGTTATAAAAACTGCATGGTACTGGTACAGCAACAGACAGGTAGATCAATGGAATAGGATCGAAGACCCAGAAATGAATCCACACACCTATGGTCAACTGAACTTTGACAAGGGAGCTAAAACTATCCAGTGGAAAAAAGACAGCCTTTTCAACAAATGGTGTTGGCACAACTGGCAGCTATCATGTAGAAGACTGGGAATTGATCCATTCTTATCTCCTTGTACTAAGGTCAAGTCTAAGTGGTTGAAGGACCTCCACATAAAACCAGAGACACTGAAACTTATAGAGGAGAAAATGGGGAAAAGCCTCAAAGATATGGGCACTGGGGAAAAATTCCTGAACAAAACAGCAAAGGCTTGTACTGTAAGATCAAGAATTGACAAAAGGGACCTCATAAAGTTGCACAGCTTCTGTAAGGCAAAAGATACTGTCAACAAGACAAAAGGACCACCAACAGATTGGGAAAGGATCTTTACCAATCCTAAATCAGATAGGGGGCTGATATCCAGTATATATAAAGAACTCAAAAAGGTGGACACCAGAAAATCAAATATCCCTATTAAAAAGTGGGGCACAGAGTTAAACAAAGAATTCTCAACTGAGGAATACCGAATGGCTGAGAAGCACATGAAAAAATGTTCAACATCCTTAATCATCAGGGAAATGCAAATCAAAACAACCCTGAGATTCCACCTCACACCAGTAAGAATGGCTAAGATAAAAAATTCAGGTGACAACAGATGCTGGCGTGGATGTGGAAAAAGGGGAACACTCCCCCATTGTTGGTGGGAATGCAAGCTTGTTCAACCACTCTGGAAATCAGTCTGGCGGTTCCTCAGAAAATTGGACATAGTACTACCTGAAGATCCTGCAATACCTCTACTGGGCATATATCCAGAAGATATTCCATCTGGTAATAAGGACACATGTTCCACTATGTTCATAGCAGCCTTATTCATAATAGCCAGAAGCTGGAAAGAACCCAGATGTCCCTCAACAGAGGAATGGATAGAAAAAATTTGGTATATTTACACAATGGAGTACTACTCAGCTATTAAAAACAATAAATATATGAAATTCCTAGGCAAATGGATGGATCTGGAGGCCATCATCCTGAGTGAAATAACCCAATCACAAAAGAACTCACATAACATGTACTCACTGATATGTGGATATTAGCCCAGAAACCTAGACTACCCAAGATACAATTTACTAAACACATGATCAAGAAGAAGGTAGATCAAAATGTGAACACGTCACCCCTTCCTAGAATTAAGAACAAAGCACACATTGAAAGAGTTACAGAGTTCATGTGTGAAGCTGAATCCAAAAGATGGACCCAATGACTGCGGCTGCCAGGGATCCATCCCACAATCAGCCACCAAACATTGACACTATAGCATATGCCAGCAAGATAGTGCTGAAAGGGCCCGGATATAGCTGTCTCATGGGAGACTATAGCAGTGCCTGGAAAACATGGAGGTGGATGCTCATAGTCAGCTATTAGATGGAACACAGGGTTCCCAAGGAAGAAGGAGCTAATGAAAGTACCCAAGGAGCTGAAGGGGTCTTCAACCCTATAGGTGGAAGAATAACCATGAACTAACTAGTACCCCCTGGGCTCGTGTCTCTAGCTGCATTTATAGAAGAGGATGGCCTAGTTGGCCATCATTGGGAAGAGAGGTCCCTTGGTCATGCAGTCTTTATATGCCCCAGTACAGGGGAACACCAGGGCCAGGATGTGGGAGTGGGTAGGTAGGGGAGCAGAGCCAGGAGTGGGGAGGGTATAGGGAACTTTCTGGATAACACTTGAAATGTAAATGAAGAAAATATCTAATAAAAGTTGGAAAAAAATTTTTTTAGATAGGAGGTTATCATCCTAAGTGAGGTAACCCAATCACAAAAGAACACACATAATAAGGACTTACTGATAAGTGGATATTAGCCCAGCAGCTCAGAATCCTTCTTAGAAGGGGGAACAAAATACCCATGGAAGGAATTACAGAGACAAAGTTTAGAGCAGAGACTGAAGGAATGATCATCTGAAGACTGCTCCACTTGGGGATCAACAACCACCAAACCACATTAACAACCACCAAACCCAGACACTATTGCAGATGCCAACAAGAGCTTGATGACAGGAGCCTGATATAGCTGCCTTCTGAGAGGCTCTGCCAGTGCCTCACAGCAGTGGTTGCCCAGAGTCATCCATTGGACGGAGCACAGGGTCCTCAATGAAGGAGCTAGAGAAAGGACCCAAGGAGCTGAAGGTATTTGCAGCCCCAGAGGAGGATCATCAATATGAACTAACCAGTCAGTCCCCCCAGAGCTCTTTGGGACTAAACCACCAATCAAAGAAAACACATGGTGGGACTTGTGGCTCTAGCTTCATATATAGCAGAGTATGGCCTAGTTGGTCATCAATGGGAGGAGAGGCTCTAGGTCCTATGAAGGTTCTATGCCCCAGTAAAGGGGAATGTCAGGGCCAGGAAAGGGAGTGGGTGGGTTGGGGAGCAGGGAGAGGGAGGAGAGGATAGGATATTTTCGGAGGGGAAACTAGGAAAGGGTATAAATAACATTTGAAATGTAAATAAAGAAAATATCTAATAGAAAAAAGAAAAAAATTAGATAGGTAGGTGGCCCTATCCCTCTACTGAAGGCCATGACTATCTACTGCAGGTAGTTTCTTCAGGTTCTATCTCCCTTCTGTTGGGTATTTATATTAAAAAAAAAAATCATCCTAATTGAGTCTTGGAAGCCTCTTGCATTCCTGATGTCTGGGACTAAGTAAAAAAAAAAAAAAAAGAGATACTAATTAAAAATGCAATTGGTGAATCTCGAATGGCAAAGAAACAGGTAAAGAAATGCTCAACTTTTTTAGTCATCAGGGAAATGCAAATCAAAACAATTATCAGATTCCACTTTACAGCAATAAAAACGGCTAAAAAAGAAAAAAACTCAGGTGACAGCAGATGCTGGCAAGGATGTGGAGAAAAGGGAACATTCTTCTATTGCTGGTGGGATTGCAAGCTGGTACAACCACTTTGGAAAACAATCTGGTAGTTTCTCAGATAGTTGGGAATAATTCTACCTAAGGACCCAGTTATACCACTCCTGGGTATATACCCAAAGATGCTCCAAAACATAACAAGAGCATGTGCTCCACCTTGCTAATAGCAACCTTATTATAATGCATGCCTGAATTTCTTACAGACAGGATAAATTTGGGGTTGAAAGTTTTGTAGATGGGTTTGTGTCTCTGTCACTCCACTGGGGTTTATCTCTGGATATAGGAGGTGGCCACTTGAGGTTCCATATCCCCAATGTTATGAGTTACATCTAAGGTCACCCCCACTGATTCTTGATTTCCTCCCTTATCCCAGATTTCTCTCCTAGAGATGACCCCCCTGCTTCACTCCTGTCAGTTGCAGATTTCTATTCATTTTCATGGCCATCAAGCCATCTCTCCTGTCATCCACACCTGATCCTGAAACCCTCATTTCACTCCCTGTTTCTCCTCAGAGAATATAAATTTTGCAGGAAAATGAATGGAACTTGAGAATATCATCCTGAGTTAGGTAGCCCATTTCCAAAGGACATGTTTGGTATGTACTTAACATATAAGTGGATACTAGCCATAAAATACAAGTACCTTGTTATACAAATCAGTATCAAAGAAGCTAAACAAGAAGGAAAGGCCAAGTGAGGAGATTTGACTCTTACTTACAAGGGAGAATAAAATAGTCATAAGAGGCAGATGGAGGGAGTAATTTACATTTTAAATAAGACCTTACTTTATGAATCATTGCTAAGGTTCTGCCTGCTCCTGAAGCAAAACAAGATATATGAAGAACATAGGTTTTATTTACATTATGCATTAGTAATCTAATGAAAAATTTCAGGTTTCTCTTTCATGAATATTTTGTATTTTACTGCAAGTGTGCCATCACAGAGAATTCAGGCTTATATACTTTTTATATAAGCTGTCTTTTCATACGTAATTGTTAGGGTAATAACTCTGCATCTGAGGTGGTTTTTAATTCTTCTCTCTTATCATATAGGGAAATTTTAATACTGACTATCTGTTCTTCTTCTAATGAAACACACTGTTTTTGTATAGATCATTTCACACTCCTCTAATGTATTCTATTTACTGATAATTACTATTTTCACCCTTCTTGAACATTCTTTGCACACTTTCCCCCATTTATCTCTTTTTTATTGCTGTAAAGAGGCATCATTACCAGACAACTTATAGAAGAATGTGTTTATTGGGGCTTGCTTCTATTTTCGAAGGCTAAACCTGTGACCATTTTGTGGGAAGCAATTTAAAGCAGACAGGCATTGTGCTGGAGCAGCAGCATAGAGTTTACATCTTATCCACAAATTGTAGAAAAGAAGGGAAATAGACAAACAGATAGAGAAACAGTTTGGGACTATTATATTAGGTATCATGTGTAATTTGAAGGTAATTTGTGTCTTGAGAAGTTGCTTATTTTCCTATGTAAATGTTAGTATATTATTCCAAGAAACTTAAATATTAGTATATTTTTGTATCTATGAGGATTGTGGAACTAACCTTTCATAGATACAAATGGATGAGTACATATTTATGACTTAACCACTAAATATCAATGGCTGGTAATATATTTAAAATAAAAAGATAACCAAATATTACAATTTACTGGATATAAATATATGATATACTCCTTTTTTTGTTTTCTTTATTAAAGCCTTGGAGCTGGTGAAAACGCTCATCAGGTAAAAGTGATTGCTACTAAATCTGTAGACCTGAGCTTAATCCCTAGAATGCATATGGTAGGAAAAGACTAATTCTCTCAAGTTGTCCTCTTACCTCTATATGTGTACTGCGGTGACAAGCACACACATTTACACACTAAATAAATAAATAAATAAATAAATAAATAAATGGATAAATAATCAAAATTAAAGTCTAATTAAACATCTCATCAAGCAGTTCTCAACCTGATATTCGTGACCCCACAGGGGCTTGAATGAGCCCCTTACAGGGATTGCCTAAGGCATTATGTATACCACATATATACATTTACATAATATTAGCCAAATTGCAGTTATGAAATAGCAATGAAAATAACTTCATGGCTGTGGGGGTCGCCAGAACATGACAAACTGTATTAAGAGGCTGGAGCATGAGGAAGGTTGAGAACCACTGCTCTAACTCAATCCCCAATTTACATAATGTCTAAGAATAAGACAAACATGAAAGGTACACTAAACAAAATATATACCCATGCTTAAAATTATACAATGAATTTGTCAGAAAAATAAATGTGTGATCAGTAAAAATGTATAATTCAAAAGACATGTAAAAGTATACTAACAGTTATGTTTTAATTTTAAAATGTCTTCTCAAATCCATGTAGTAAAGTGTTACAAGATCTATAACCTGGTGTGATTGGGAACAGGGCAATGAAATCTTGAAGAGCTCCATATGATGAAAGTTCTTTTTGGTACTGTGTACATTACCTCAAAAGTATACAATCCTGCCCCCCTCCCTTTTTTTCTCTCTGGCTTTCCATACATGGTAATTGACTTTGCTATTTATTTGATTATATTGAGCTGCCTTTGTATGGTAGGCCTAAAAGCTACATGTTCATTATGATGACTGGAGATCTCAAAAATTACCTGCCAAAATAAACCTAATCAACCTTGTATTTTTGTATATTAACTTAGATATTTGCTATAGGAGTAAATAGCTTATTTATACATAGAGTTGGTACCAAGAAGGGATACTCCCTCCTATTACTATATGCCTGAAAATGTGGTAGAGCCTTTGGAATATTTTGGAAGGAATTAATAAAAGATTATTAAACCAGCTAGGTAAAGACTTGAAAGCTACAAGAAGTCTTAAGGTGATTCTGATTGAACATTTCAATGGGTGAATATTGATAGGAGTGTAACCGGTAAAAGCAATGCTAATAGAATTTCAAACTGAGTCTAATAGAAGAGAAAATAGGAAAAAAACCTTGAACTCATTGGCAGAGGGAAAAATTTCATAAACATAATTCCAATGTCTCATGCTCTAAGATCAAGAATTGATAAATGGGACCTCATGAAACTGGAAAGCTTCTGTAAGGCAAACGACATAGTCAATAAGACAAATCAGCAACCTACAGATTGGGAAAAAAATCTTCACTAACCCCGCATCCAATAGAGGGCTAATTTATAAAATATATAAAGAACTCAAGAAAGTAAACACCAAAAAAATAACAACACAATAAAAAAATGTGGTATAGAACTAAACAAAATTCACAACACAGGAATCTCACATGGCTGAGAAGCACTTAAAAGAAATGTTCAAAGTCCTTAGTGATCAGAGAAATGCAAATCAAAATGACCTTGAGATTCTACTTTCCACGAGTCAGAATAGCAAACATCAAAACCTCAGGTAATAACACATGCTGGAAAGGATGTGGAGAAAGAGGAACAGTCCTCCATTGCTGTTAGGATTGCAAATTTGTACAACCACTCGGGAAATCAATCTGGAGGTTCCTCAGAAAATTAGAAATAGATCTTTCTGAAGACGCAGCAATACCACTCTTGGGAATATACCCAAAATATGCCCCACCATGCCACAGGAGTACTTGTTCCACTATGTTCCAGGAGCTGAAGATTGCCACCTGACCTTCAGAGAACCCCTGGGCTCTTCCCCCCTCCCTTGGAGCCTCCTCTTGCTTATACTTATATTGTCACTCCCGAATAAAGTTTTCAGAGATTGATCAGTATGATTGACTTGCTCTCATTCTTCCTTTCTCTCTCTCTCTCTCTCTCTCTCTCTCTCTCTCTCTCTCTCTCTCTCTCTCTCTCCCTCCTGCCCTGGGTTCACACTGATTATTTTTGTAGGTCCAGGTTACTCAGGACTCAAAGGGAGGGACCTTAGATGAAATGCCCTACAGTTGGGAGAGGGAACTTGTAGAGTCTACCTCTAGTAGAAAGACAGGGCATCAAGTGGAGATGGCATCATTTGCCATCTCACAGTCAAAAACTCTGACCCAGAACTGTTCCTGTATAAAAGAAATGCAGGGACAAAAATGGAGGAGACTGAGGGAAAGAAAGTCCAGTGACTGGCTTAAATTTGGATCCAGATTAAGGAGAGGCTTCAAGGTCTGACACTATTATTGACGGTGTGGTGTGCATACAGACAGGAGCCTAGCATGGTTGTCCTCATCGAGGCCCAACAAGCAGCTGAACAAGTCAGATGTAGATACACCCAACTAATGGACAGAAGCTGGGGACCCATGTGGTTGAATTAGGGAAAGACTGGAAAAAGCTGAGGAGGAGAGCGACCCCATAGGAAGATAACCTGAAACCCTGAGATGTCTTAAACACTGAGCCACCAACCAGGCAGCATACACTAGCTGATCCAAGACACTGACACATATACAGCAGAGGACTGCCTGGTCTGGCCTCAGTTAGAGAAGATACACTTAACCCTAGAGATTTGAGATCCCAGGGAGTGGAAAGGCCTGGTGGGGTGGGGTGGGAGAGGAAACATCCTTGTGGAGATGTGGGTGGAATGGGGGAAGAGGAATGGGATAAGGAATTGTTGGAGGGCAGACTGGGAGGGGGAATAAAAAGATTAAAGACAATTGTTTTAAAAGGATTTTCCTTTCAATATTTTTAAAGTCATTTTGCTTGCAGCCTAGAATACCTGCTGTATTTCTTTGCTTAACTGGCTTGAGGGTGATTTTGTTTCAAGACTCCTTGCAGCAATCATGGGCTCTCTGAAACCCCCCTTGTATGTCTAATTTATCTGGAAACCTTTATTTGTCTCTTTTCCCTTCTAAATACAGATTAGGTTCTAAAATCAAATTATCACAGCTCTTGACTGCATTGCTAATTACATGACATTTCTGAGTCAGATTTTGTTTTGTCTCTTCTTACAGTCAAGAGAGTCATGTTAGTACTTGAGTAACGCCAAGTGCAAGAACAGAGTTGAATAATGGTTTCATTTACATGTTGAGATAATCAGTTCATTGGAATTTTCCCTTGGAAAGTAATGCAAATATCAGAGTCAGATAATTGTATATCCAGGTGTGACTGCAAAAAAGAAACTTTGGTAATGAATTATCCTGGCTCCCATCTGCATCTGGTATATACCGCCCTGGCTCTAAGATAGTCACAAAAACACTGTCAGGCATCTAGGTGATCTAACTGGGAGTATCTCTACAGGAACAAAAGGGAACTGACCCAGGAACCCCAGGTCCAAGTAAGTGAGAGAATTTAAGATGTGGAGTCAGGTTGTCTTTCCATAGATGATTTCTTAAAAAAATCTTTTCCACTTCCTATGCTTCATAGAAGGTGCTCTGGCTCTTTATTTTCTGTCACTTGACCTACATCTGAAGGTTAGGGAGATATTGTGAGTAAGAAGGATGCATAATAGCCACCCAGACATAGAATACTTTAGTGTGGTGGTGGTGCTGCCCATGAAATTGTTTCCTTGCTTAACTTTCCTGCCATTATTGTTTGTAATTTTTTGTATTTAAAATTTTATATAAATTGTATGTATATTTTGCCTACTACAGTAAAATCTTTAGAACTTTCAGGAAATATATACTGACTGGCTTTAGGGTGTCCAGGTGGTATGTGCTGTCATGACTGCTGTGAGTCCATATGTTCAGCAGCCCTCTTATGTTTGGAAAATATTGACCCATTATAGTCACCCACCTCCTTAAACTCAAGCCAAGCAAGATCTTAACATGGTGTAGAAAGGTGGGCCTGAAGTCCCAGTGGTATCTGAAAATGGTATTGGCAAATGAAAATAGCTGAGAAAGGAAAGTCAGTTTTCTTTAATGGTGTGATCTCTAGAGGGTAGACCACAGTTCACTGGAATGTGTCACACTTAAAAGTATATGGGAATCTTAGACATGACTGAATAGTTTAACAACAACATCAACAACAACATCAACAACAAAGGACACAAAGTGGGTGGGTAGAGAAGATGGATTAAAAACTGTAAAAGCTGTTACAAGTTTATGGAGAGGGTGAGTATAATCAACATATTTTATGATATTCTAAAGAACTAGCAAGCTATTTTAAAACTTTCTTAATAAATTATGTATAAAATTTCCATTTATTATTTTAAATGCATTGTTTATTAGTATTAAATATATTCACATTTCTGTGCAACAACCATCACATTCTATCTATAGACATTTTTGAAACCCCTCACTACTGTTCAAATAGCTTTTACAAACCAGCTGCATAAGACGTGTGAATGGTCATGGTCTTCATCTGAGAGAGAAGAGAATGAAATTTGTAGGTCTCTTTAGCAATGTTCCAAAGCACAGATTTCCGTGTAGGAGTATCACTTTCATTTCAACACTGCAAATATTTTTATATTTGGCTTTCATTCAGATGGTTTTACAAAGTAACCCAGAGTAATGACTATGGGTAAAAAAGACATTACTCCTTATAGTCAAAATTGACTTTTGTCTAGTCCACAGATCAGCCTTGTCGATCAGGTGCATAAGAGTTTACAACAGCACCATGCCAGACCTCTAATCCTAAAAGATGTTAGCCTGCTAGCTTGTAGTTTGGTCACAATTCTGGCCTGAAATTTATACTGCTGCTGCTAGTATTACTTAAAATAACTATGCCAAAATGTGGAAAATAATAAGTATTTTAAAATAGTTGTTTTAAAGTAGGCTAATTACTGAACTCTAACTTATTTTTTCATTTTTATTAGATATTTTCTTTATTTACATTTCAAATGCTATCCCAAAAGTCCCCTATACCCTCTCCCCACCCTGCTCCCATACCCATACCCATCCTCTTGTGGAATCACCATACCTGATCTCAAGCTGTACTACAGAGCAATTGTGATAAAAAAAACACTGCATGGTACTGGTACAGCGACAGAAGGTAGATCAATGGAATAGAATTAAAGACCCAGAAATGAACCCACACACCTTTGGTAACCTTAGATTTGACAAGGGAGTTAATACCCTCCAGTGGAAAAAAGACAGCATTTTCAACAAATGTTGCTAGCACAACTGGCGGTCAACATGTAGAAGAATGCAAATTGATCCATTCTTATCTCCTTGTACAAAGCTCAAGTCTAAGTGGATCAAGGAACTCCACATAAAACCAGAGATACTGAAATTTAGAGGAGAAAGTGGGGAAAAACCTCGAAAATATGGGCACAAGGGAAAAATTTCCTAAACAGAACAGCAATGGCCAGTGCTGTAATATCAAAAATTGACAAATGGGACCTCATAAAATTGCAAAGCTTCTGTAGGGCAAAAGATATTGTCAATAAGACAAAAAGAACACCAACGGATTGGGAAAGGATTTTTACCAATCCTAAATCTGATAGGGGGCTAATATTCAATATATACAAAGAGCTCAAGAAGCTGAACTCCAGAAATTCAAATAACCCCATTAAAAATGGGGTACAGAGCTAAACAAAGAATTCTCAACTGAGGATTACCGATTAACTCTAACTTATTAATAATACTTGTACATTCTGTGTTGACATGGAAATTCTTATTCAAATATTTGTTTCATTTCTATTATGACTGTATGTTTTTCTTATTTGTATGGTTCATGAATGCTGTGGTCTACAAAGGCCAGAAGAGCATATCAGATCCTTGAAGTCACAGACAGCTGTGAGCCACTTTTGTTTACTATTGACTATGATTTTCATTCAAGACACTACTTTGGCCTTCAATCACTCCCAACAGGGCGCAGTGACCCATCCATCTGACCCATACCCACTGATATAAGATTCTCCAAATGACTAGTGGAAGTCTTAGCTCCCAATAAAACAGATTTATATTTGGATATTCTGGTGGGATCTTAGAATTTGTAAACATCTGGCATAAATGGCAAAGAAAATAGTAATATAGATCCAAAACCATTTAGTGAAGTCAGAATCTTGAATACATACCTTATGGTTTGCAGTCCTTTGCATTCTATAACATAAGGTGGCACTGTCAGCCCTGAGTTTAAAGCATATATTATATGTCATAGCATTATTGTCATAAATCATATGTACATGATAGGACAAGAGAATTTACTTTTTGAGTGTGCTGGTAATTTACTTTGTTGCTAAATGAGCCACTTGGTGAGGAATAAGTATGCATAAGATAATATGAGGATGAAAATATCATATATGTATCAATGCTTGTGAAGTGCTATAGTCTTGGAAGTCAGATACAATGACAGAGTATCTACCTGTTGAGGATAAGTTAATATTTCCTCTATTGGTGTTTTAATGTGGCATCAGAACTTGGCAACATCAACTACATGGTACCAGCTTTGAATGCATGGAACATGCAACAGTGCAGGGTAATGGAAGTTTGTATGAAAGTTCCCCAAACCCACAAAAGTTTGTGATAACGTTGGAAATCCTTTAATGTTGCAATGTTGTGGTTTGAATCTGAAATGATGTTCTCTTTATTGTTGCCACAAATTTCCAGATAAGAAAGCAACTTAAGAGAGGTTGGGTTTATTTCAGCCTAAAATAATCAAAGAAAAAGTTTCAGCCAATCATGGCAAGAAAAATAATGTTGACAGAAACATGAGGCAGTTAGCTAGAAACAGAGGTGAAGGACATTATTCATTTGACTTTTTTCTTTATATGTATTCTAGGGTTGAACTCCACGGAATACTGTTACATAATTATGCTGGATCTTCCTACCACAAATAACCTGGTATAGAAATTTTCCCACATGTACCCATAGAGCTATCTCCTAGGTGATGTTATGTTGTACTCTCAAGTTGACCAGAAATATTTACAATCACAATCTCCATAGGATTGCAGGTCTGAATACTTTGCTTTCAGATGGTAGATTTGTTTTGGAAAGTTTCGGGACATAAGTTTGGAAAGTTTTTGGTGGAACTCTGATTTGGTAGTCATCTGGAGACAGGCTTTGTGGCTAGGTAGCTTGGCCTTGCTTTTATTCTCTATTTGTTTCCTGATTGCAGGCTCAATGTTGCTTTATACACTGACCACCATGTCTTTCCAAATATGATGTATGGTATCACTTCTTAAGGTGTAAGGCAAAGCAAAATATTACTCCATTAATTTGATCATTTTTAGGTTTTTGGTAAATGAGGAAATTACATAATACATCTATAGTAGATTCTACCAGATAACCATGAGAGATCTTAGTTAGAAATGAATTGTTCTGACTGTGAAGAAATACATGCTAGTTATTCCATGCAAGACTAATTTCTGTAGAAAATTTTCCTTTTTCCATGTCAATGAATTTCATGCTACCTTTCAGTGTTCTTAATTAGATTAAGATTTAGCACATTGGATATTTAATTTTACACTTCTTTAAATCAGAACATGAACTTGAGTCTTATTAATTGCTCCTATAATAATAGAGAAGATAGAGGATTTCTCTAAAGCTAAGATAGAGATCGCTTAATTCTCCAAGTCTTCTCAAATAATTATTTCAACATTTGAAAACCTTCTATTTCTCTATTTCTTATACCCATTTTCTAGGTCTGCTGGAAATGGTGACGAATGCTCAAATTTTACAAATATCTTTCCTCCTCCTCCTCCTTCTTCTTCTTCTTCTTCTTCTTCTTCTTCTTCTTCTTCTTCTTCTTCTTCTTCTTCTTCTTCTTCTTCTTCTTCTTCTTCTTCTTCTTCTTCGAGACAGGGTTTCTCTTTATAGCTCTGGCTATCCTGGTACTCACTTTGTAGACCAGGCTGGTCTCAAACTCAGAAATCTGCAAATCTGCCTGCCTCTGCCTCCCAAGTGCTGGGATTAAAGGTGTGTGCCGCCACCACCACCCTGTACAAATATCTTTTCTTTTTTTTTTTTTTTTTTTTCANTTTTCTGAGGTACCGCCAGACTGATTTCCAGAGTGGTTGAACAAGCTTGCAGTCCCACCAGCAGTGGAGGAGTGTTCCCCTTTCTCCACATCCACGCCAGCATCTGCTGTCACCTGATTTTTTGATCTTAGCCATTCTTACTGGTGTGAGGTGGAATCTCAGGGTTGTTTTGATTTGCATTTCCCTGATGATTAAGGATCTTACAGTGACCAATCTATTTACTTTTCCCCTGTCCGTCTGGATTTCACTCCTACAAATTCTTAATGTTTGTAAATTCTCTTTGTAACTTGCATCCTTGTTTTTTTAACAGGTGCAATGGGATCCACAGGACTATGCTTTTACAGACACTGTGTTGTCATATTCCTTCTTCAGGTGATCACAGCAAGCTCAGGTATAAATCTGTCACTCAATACACAGCTTTGGCAATATCAAGTTTGTTGGGAATGAATAATAAGGAGCAATAAAATGGATAGGATTTTAAGACTATTATTCTTAAGTTCCTAGGTAACTGTATTAGTTACTTTTCTATTCCTCTGATAAAATATCACAACGAAGGCAAATTATAAAAGAAAGAATTTAATTGGGGTGAGCATTTCAGAGGGATAGAGTCTGTGATGGTAGAGCAAATGCCTGTGGACAGAGCAACTGAGAACTCAAATCTTGATGAGCAGAGTGTTCACTGGGACTAAAGCCAATTCCCAGTAACATATGTCTTCCATCAGGAACACACATCCTGGTTTTTCTCACACATTTCCACCCACAGAGGACCAAATATTCAAATATAGGAGCCCCAGGATCCACTTTAATTAAGACACAGTAACCACAGGGGTAGGAATAATGAGTCATTCTCAACCAGAATGTCTTGTTTTCTTAGATTTGTGTCAGGTTCATGGGAGAAAACAAGGGTGAAAACCATCAAATTCTTAATCTTCAGAGCTCATTAATCATATTGAGCAAATATGACTCATATACCTAGTTGGCCATCATTGGGAGGAGAGGCCCCTTGGTCATGCAGACTTTATATGGCCCATTATGTGGGAGGGGGTGGGTAGGGGAGCAGGGCGGGGATGGGGGAGGGTATGGGGAAATTTCTGGATAACACTTGAAATGTAAATGAAGAAAATATCTAATAAAGAGAAAAAAATAATAAAAAGAGTAAGGAGATGCAGAGATGTAAGGAAATAATGTATATGTCAATTGTCAGAGAGTTCTAATCCACTATATATATGTCTCATAAAAGCAAACATCTGGAAATAGTGGTGAAGAATTGGTTCCATGAAAAAGGAAAACCAGTTTATCAAGGGAAACAATATAGAGTTACCTTAGGCAGTGGTTTGGCTGGTTTGCAATGGAGTCCTCCAACAAAGTCAAAGTTAGGCAAGGAAGGGTGAGGAAATTGCAAGTCCCAGAGGTTCGAATGAGCCATATGTCTGCCTTCCCCATCATCTCAGTTAATGTTGTGGGTCTCCCTGCACCCCGAAAACACATAAAAATACACATTGATGAAAAACGTTTGTCTGGAATAAAGCCTGTGATTTCTGCAAATGAGTTGAGGTCATGTAGACAAGCAATTTAAAATGTTCCAATTATGATTTATGATATAATTGTATGAACATAAATATTGTGTGAAAATTACATAGATTTCCCACATTGTACCAATAAATTTGAAAGATGTTGCCTCTTGCAAAAAAAAAAAAAGAAATATGTCAAATGTGTTCATTATACTTAGTGATTAAAGAAATACAAATCAGAACAATTTTGGGATTTTGTGTTATCCCATTCAGAGTAACTAATATCAAGAAAGCAATGGACAACAAATTCTGGTGGGAATAGTTGGGTAACAGAACCCATCATGCTGGTGGGATTGCAAACTGCTACAGTCACTCTGTAAGTCAATGTGAAAAATCTTCAAAAAGATAAAGATAACTCTACTATATGACCCAGTTATATAACTCCTTGACATATGCACAAAGGACTTAATATCCTCCTCCACAGATACTTGCTAATGTGTTTTCATTGCTACTGTATTAACAATGGCTAGAAAACGGAAACAATGCAAGAGAACTTCATTCAAGTAACTTCAAGCAATGTGTTGACAATGAAAATGTATCATGTATATACTACACTATACTATTTATTCAGTTGTGAAAAATTAAATCATGATTGTCACAGAAAAATAAATGGAAGTAGAAAAATTATATTGATGAGGTAAGCCAGACACAGAAAATATGTGCCTCATATTATCTTCATCTGAGGTTCCCAAGCCAAAATCTTCAGAATATATTTTTCCAAGAAAATAAAATTATTTTTAGCAATGCTTAGCCATTTGTTTTTAAATATTTTAATTATATAAACACACTCTTATTATATGGACATTAAAATAAACATTTAAGGCCCAATTTTATCTGCTATCTATCTATCTATCTATCTATCTATCTATCTATCTATCTATCTATCTATCATCTATCTATCTATCTATCTATCTATCTATCTATCTATCTATCTAAATAAGTTATTTATTTTTATGTATTCAATTTACATCCCACTCACTGCTTCCCTTGCATTCACCTCTTCCCATAATATTTTCCTCATGTCCCCTCCCTTTCTTCTTTGAGCTGGAAAGGCCTTCTGGGTATCCCCCAAACCTGACACATCAAATCTGTGGGACTAGGCATATCCTTTTCCACTGAGACCACACAAGGCAGCCCAGCTAGAAGGACATATCCCACAGACAAACAACAGGTTTTGGAATAGCCTCAATCAAGTTGTTCAGGACCCACATGAAGACCAAGCTGCTCATCTGCTACATATGTGTGGTGAGGCCTATGTCCAGACCATGTATATTCATTGATTGGTGCTTTAATCTTTGAAAGCCCCAAGTGTCTAGGTTAGTTGAACCTCTTTGTCTTTCTGTGGAATTCCTATCCCCTTCAGGCCACAATCCTTCTCCCTATTCTTACATAGGAGTCCCCAAGCTCCATCTGTGGCTGTGGGTGTCTGCTTGTTTCTGAATCAGCTGCTAGGTGGAGCCTCTCTTAGAACAGTCATGCTAGACTTCTGCCTGCAATCATAACAGAGTATCATTAATGGTGTCAGAGATTGATAATTACCTACAGGATGGGTCTCAAGTTGGGTCAGTTATTGGTTGGCTAACTCCTTAGTTTCTCTTGCATCCTCCCATTCCTGGAGTTCATGTAGACAGGGTAAATTTTGGGTTGAATGTCTTGTGGATATGTTGGTGTCTCTATTGCTCCACTGGGGGTCTTGCCTGGCCACAAGAGGTGGCCTTTTCAGGTTTCATCTCTCCAATGCTCTTAGTCACAACTAAGGTTGCCCCTATTGATTCTTAGGTGCCTCCTTTATCCCAGTTCTCTGTTTCATCCTGGAGATGCTCCCCATTTCCCCACCCCTGTCAGTTACAGATTACCATTCATTCTCATGGTCATCTGGCCATCTTTCCTGTCCCTCCCCACACCGGATCCTAATACCTTTCATTTCTTTCCACGTTCCCTTTCCCTCTCAGTTTCGTCCCTCCATTAGCCTTTTATGACTATTTTATTTCCCCTTCTAAATGAGATTCAAGCATCATAGCTTGAGCCTTCCTTCTTGATAAGCTTCTTTGAGTTTGCAGAGTGTAGCATGGGTATCCTATATTTTATGACCAGTGTCCACTTATAAGTGAGTATATATCATGTATGTTCTATTTTATTTATTTAGGCAAAATAATTTTATTATCCTAAACCTCAATTTATCTGTTGTTATACATTGGCATTTGGGAATGTTTAGCCTCACTGATGAGAATAACTTAAATTGATGCAGTAATCTTGATCAACTCAGAAAAATAACAGAAATTTAAGAAAGTTTTTTTTTGGGGAAAGTCAGAATACTAAGAAAATCAACTTTTTTTTTTCCCGTTCAGTATGACTGGACAGAAACAAGAAACTATAAAATGTCTTTTACTCCCAATCTTTAGGAACACAATATCAAAGTTGAGAATTCTGAATCTCCAAACAAAAAGAATACACTATTACTACCTTTTATTAAAAAGAAAAACAACAATAAAAATATGTTTGAACTAGGTGATACTTGACAGATAATAGAGGGTTATATGGTAAGAGATTAAAGTGAATGAAGAAGGGTAATAAGTATTTAATGAAAAAGAATTAATCAGAAATGAACAAAGGTAGGAATTATATAGTTCGAAAAGCTCTTTACCAGAAAAATGAAGAATTTATGCAACAGTTATGAAGTACATCAAATATAAAAATAAGTTAAATGTATACATTATGATATCTTTGGGGTGAACTAACCCATTATAAATAAATGGTGTTTTTTCCTTTAGTGTGTTAAGCATAGAGAGGCAAAGGGGAAGGGAGAAAGAAAGGGGAAGAGGAAGACGAAGGAAAAGGGGAAGTGAAATGGGAAGGAGAGGCATAGGGAGATCGGGGAGAGAGACTGATTTAAATAAAAGTAATGTCCTATCTTTACTACTGTACATTCTTATTTTCCTTTCCAGAGCCATTTATAGTTAACGGCTTAGAGGGGCCAGTCTTAGCTCCATTGGGTGGAAACTTAGAACTCAGTTGTCAGTTGTCTCCACCACAGCAAGCCAAGCACATGGAGATTCGCTGGTTCCGGAATCGTTATACAGAGCCTGTGCACCTGTACAGAGATGGTAAAGACATGTTTGGAGAAATTACCTTGAAGTATGTGGAACGGACAGAACTCTTAAAAGATGTGATTGGAGAAGGGAAGGTGACCCTTAGGATCTTTAATGTGACTGTTGATGATGATGGGTCATACCACTGTTTCTTCAAAGATGGTGATTTCTATGAAGAGCACATCACAGAGGTCAAGGTCACAGGTGGGCATGGGTCTTTCTAGGGTTTCTATGAATCAACATTTTTAACTCCTCTGGGTCTGAAAGATAGATTTTCAGTTTCTGCATCTAAATACATTGTTTTATTTCCATGGTCATTATCATGGATTTTTTTCCCAATTTTTTTTATTTGATATTTTCTTATTTTACATTTCAAATGCTATCCTGAAAGTTCCCTCCCCTCTCCCCCCGCCCTGTTCCCCTGCCCACCCACTCCCACTTCTTGGCCCTGGCGTTCCCCTGTATTGGGGTATATAAGGATTGCCTCTTCTCCCAATGATGGCTGACTAGGCCATCTTCTGCTACATGTGGAGCTAGAGACACGAGTTCTGGGGGTTCTGGTTAGTTCATATTGTTGTTCCTCTTTTAGGGTTGCAGACCCCTTCAGCTCCTGGGGTTCTATCTCTAGCTTCTCCATTGTGGCCCCTGTGTTCCATCATATAGATGACTGTGAGCATTCACTTCTGTACGAGACAGCAATATCAGGGTCCCTTAAGTAGACACTTGCTGTCCTATGCAATAGTATCTGAGTTTAGTATCTGATTATGGGATGGATCTCCCGTGGTGGGGTAGTATCTGTATGGTCCATCCTTTTGTTTTAGCGCTAAACTTTGTCTCTGTAACTCCTTTCATGGGTATTTTGTTTTCTATTCAAAGGAGGAATGCAGTATCCATGCGCTGGTCTTCCTTGTTGATTTTCTTGTGTTTTACAAATTGTATCTTTGGTATTCTAAGTTTCTGGGCTAATATCCATTTATCAGAGAGTGCATATCCAATGACTTCTTTTGTGACTGGGTTACCTCACTAAGGATTATATCTTCCAGATACATCCATTTGCCCAAGAATTTCATAAATTCATTTTTTAATAGCAGAATAGTACTCCATTGTGTAAATGTACCACATTTTCTGTATCCATTCCTCTGTTGAGGGACATCTGGTTTCTTTCCAGCTTCTGGCTATTATAAATAAGGCTGCTATGAACATAGAGCAGCATGTGTCCATTTTACCAGTTGGAACATCTTCTGGGTATATGCCCAGGAGAGGTATTCCAGGATCTTTCGGTAGTACTATGTCCAACTTTCTGAGAAAACGCCAGACTGACTTCCAGAGTGGTTGTACAAGCTTGCAATCCCACCCGCAATGCAGGAGTGTTCCTCTTTCTCCACATCCTCACCAGCATCTGCTGTCACCTGAATTTTTGATCTTAGCCATTCTGACTGGTGTGAGGTGGAATCTCAGTGTTGTTTTGATTTGCATTTCCCTGATGATTAAGGATGTTGAACATTTTTTCAGGTGCTTCTCAGCCATTCTCAGTTGAGAATTTTTTGTTTAGCTCTGTACCCCATTTTTAATGGGGTTATTTGTTTTTCTGGAGTCCAGCTTCTTTTGCTCTTTGTAGATGTTGGATATTAGTCCCCTATCATATTTAGGTTTGTTAAAAATCCTTTCCCAATCTGGTGGTAGCCTTTTTGTCTTGCTGACTGTGTCTTTTGCTTTACAGAAGCTTTGCAATTTCATAAGGTCCCATTTGTCCATTCTTGATCTTACCACACAGGCCATTGCTGTTCTGTTTAGGAATCTTTCCTCTGTGCCCATATCTTTGAGGGTTTTCCTCACTTTCTCCTCTATAAATTTCAGTATCTCTGGTTCTATGTGTAGGTCTTTGATCCACTTTGACTTAAGCTTTGTACAAGGAGATAAGAATGGATCAATTCACATTCTTTTACATGCTAACAGCCAGTTGTGCCAGCACCATTTGTTGAAAATGCTGTCCTTTTTCCACTGGATGGTTTTAGCTCCCTTGTCAAAGATCAAGTGGCCATAGGTGTGTGGATTCATTTCTGGGTCTTCACTTCTATTCCATTGATCTATCTGTCTGTTGCTGTACCAGTACCATGCAGTTTTTATCACAATTGCTCTGTAGTACAGCTCAATGTCCGACATGGTGATTCCTCCGAGGTTCTTTTATTGTTGAGAATAGTTTTTGCTATCCTAGGGTTTTTGTTATTCCAGATGAATTTGCAAATTGCCCTTTCTATCTCAGTGAAGAATTGAGTTGGAATTTTGATGGGGATTGCATTGAATCTGTAGATTGCTTTAGGCAGGATAGCCATTTTGACTATATTAATCCTGCCAATCCATGAGCATGGGAGATCTTTCCATCTTCTGAGATCTTCTTCAATTTCTTTCTTCAGAGACTTGAAGTTCTTGTCATAAAGATCTTTCACTTCCTTAGTTAGAGTCACACCAAGGTATTTTATAGTCTTTGTGACTATTGTGAAGGGTGTTGTTTCCCTAATTTCTTTCTCAGCCCTTTTATACTTTGTGTAGAGAAAGGCTATTGATTTGTTTGAGTTAATTTTATATCCAGCTACAGCACTGAAGCTGTTTATCAGGTTTTGGAGTTCTCTGGTGGAATTTTTGGGGTCCCAAATATATACTATCATATCATCTGCAAACAGTGATATTTTAACTTCTTCCTTACCAATTTGTATCCCCTTGATCTCCTTTTGTTGTCAAATTGCTCTGGCTAGGACTTCAAGTACTATATTGAATAGATAGGGATAAAGTGGGCAGCCTTGTCTAGTCCCTGATTTTAATGGATTTGCTTCCAGCTTCTCTCCATTCAGTTTGATGTTGGCTACTGGTTTGCTGTAGATTGCTTTTATTATGTTTAGGTATGGGCCTTGAATTCCTGATCTTTCCAAGACTTTTCTCATGAAAGGGTGTTGGATTTTGTCAAATGCTTTCTCAGCATCTAAGGAGATGATCATGCGGTTTTTGTTTTTGAGTTTGTTTATATAGTGGATTATGTTGATGGATTTCCATATATTAAACCATCCCTGCATTCCTGGGATGTAGCCTACTTGGTCATGATGGATGATCGTTTTGATGTGTTCTTGGATGAGGTTTGCGAGGATTTTATTGAGTATTTTAGCATCAATATTCATGAGGGAAATTGGTCCGAAGTTCTCTTTCTTTGCTGGATCGTTGTGTGGTTTAGGTAGCAGAGTAATTGTGGCTTCATTGAATGAATTGGGTAGAGTACCTTTTGTCTCTATTTTGTGGAATAGTTTGAGGAGAGTTGTAATTAGTTCTTCTTTGAAGGTCTGATAGAACTCTGCACTAAACCCATCTGGTCTTAGGCTTTTCTTGGTTGGGAGACTATTGATGACTGCTTCTATTTCTTTAGGGGAAATGGGCCTGTTTAGTTTGTTAATCTGATCCTGGCTTAACTTTGGTACCTGGTATCCGTCTAGGAAATTGTCCATTTCATCCAGGTTTTCTAGCTTTGTTGAGTATAACCTTTTGTAGTAGGATCTGATGATGTTTTGGATTTCCTCAGGTTCCGTTGTTATGTCTCCTTTTTCATTTCTGATTTTGTTAATTAAGATACTGTCCCTGTGCCCTCTAGTGAGTCTGGCTAAGGGTTTATCTATCTTGTTGACTTTCTCAAAGAACTAGCTCCTTGTTTGGTTGATTCTTTGAATAGTTCTTTTTGTTTCTACTTGGTTGATTTCGGCCCTGAGTTTGATTATTTCCTGACGTCTGCTCCTCTTGGGTGAATTTGCTTCCTTTCCTTCTAGAGCTTCTAGGTGTGCTGTCAAGTTACTAGTGTATGCTCTCTCTAGTTTCTTTTTGGAGGCATTCAGGGATATGAGTTTTCCACTTAGGACTGCCTTCATTGTGTCCCATAAGTTTGGGTATGTTGTGGCTTCATTTTCATTAAACTCCTGAAAGTCTTTAATTTCTTTCTTTATTTCATCCTTGACTAAGGAATCATTGAGTAGAGTGTTGTTCAGTTTCGATGAGAATTTTCACTTTCTATTATTTATGTTGTTATTGAAGATCAGCCTTAGTCCATGGTGGTCAGATAGGATGCATGGGATAATTTCAATATTTCTGTACCTGTGGAGGCCTGTTTTGTGACCAATTATATGGTCAATTTTGGAAGAGGTACCATGTGGCGCTGAGAAGAAATTATATTCTTTACTTTTAGGATAAAATGTTCTGTAGATATCTGTTAAATCCATTTGTTTCATGACTTCTGTTAGTGTCCATGTGTCTCTGTTTAGTGTCTGTTTTCAGGATCTGTCCATTAGTGAGAGTGGGGAGTTGAAGTCTCCCACTATTATTGTGTGAGGTGCAATGTGTGCTTTGAGCTTTACTACAGTTTCTTTAATGAATGTGGCTGCCCTTGTATTTGGAGCATAGATATTCAAAATTGAAAGTTCACCTGGTTGATTTTACCTTTGATGAGTATGAAGTGCTCCTCTTTGTCTTTTTTTATAACTTTGGGTTGAACATCAATTTTATCAAATATTAGAATGGCTACTCCAGCCATATTCTTCAGACCATTTGCTTGGAAAACTGTTTTCCAGCCTTTCACCCTAAGGTAGTGTTTGTCTTTTTCCCTAAGGTGCATTTCCTCTAAGCAGCAAAAGGTTGGGTCCTGTTTGTGTAACCAGTCCATTAATCTATGTCTTTTATTGAGGAATTGAGTCTATTGATGTTAAGAGAAATTAAAGAAAAGTAGTTGTTGCTTCCTGTTATTTTTGTTGTTAAAGTTGGGATTCTGTTCTTGTGGCTGTCATCTTTTTGGATTTTTGAAGGATTAGTTTTTAGTTTTTTCTAGAGTATAGTTTCCTTCATTGTTTTGGTGGTTTCCCTTTATTATCCTTTGAAGTGCTGGATTTGTGGAAAGATATTGTGTGAATTTGGTTTTATCATGGAATACTTTGATTTCTCCATCTATGTTAATTGAGAGTTTTGCTGGATATAGTAACGTGGGTTGGCATTTGTGTTCTCTTAGGGTCTGTATAAGATCTGTTCAGGATCTTCTGGCTTTCATAGTCTCAGGTGAGAAGTCTGGTGTAATTCTAATAGGCCTGCCTTTATATGTTAATTGACATTTTCCCTTACTGCTTCTAATATTCTATCTTTATTTAGTGCATTTGTTTTGTTGATTATTATGTGTTGGGAGGAATTTCTTTTCTGGTCCAGCCTATTTGGAGTTCTGTAGGCTTCTTGTGTGTTCATGGGCATCTCTTTCTTAAGTTTGGGAAGTTTTCTTCTATTATTTTGTTGAAGATATTTGCTGGCCCTTTAAGTTTAAAATCTTCTTTTTCATCTACTCCTATTATCCGTAGGTTTGGTCTTCTCATTGTGTCCTGGATTTTCTGGAAGTTTTGAGTTAGGATCTTTTTGCATTTTCTTTGATTGTTGTGCACATGTTGTCTATGGAATCTTCTGCACCTGAGATTCTCTCTTCATCTCTTGTATTCTGTTGCTGATGCTCACATCTATGGTTCCTGATTTCTTTCCTAGTGTTTCTATCTCCAAAGTTGTCTCACTTTGGGTTTTCTTTATTATTTCTCTTTCCCTTTTTAGGTCCTGGATGGTTTTGTTCAATTCCATTACCTGTTTGGTTGTGTTTTCCTGTAGTTCTTTAAAGGATCTTTGTGTTTCCTCTTTAGGGACTTTTACTTCTTTAGCATTCTTCTCCTGCATTTCTTTAAGTGAGTTATTCATGTCCTTCTTAATGTCCTTCTTCATGTCCTCTACCAGCACCATGAGATATGATTTTAAATCCTAGTCTTGCTTTTCGGGTGTGTTAGGGTATCCAGGACTGGCTGATGTGGGAGTGCTGTGTTCTAATGAAGGTGAGTGGTCTTGGTTTCTGTTATTAAGATTCTTACATTTGCCTTTCACCATCTGGTAATCTCTGGAGTTGGTTGTTATAGTTGTCTCTGGTTGCAACTTGTTCCTCCTGTGATTCTGTTGGCCTCTGTCAGCAGACCCGAGAGCTCAGTTCTCTCCTGAATCTCAGAGGTCAGAGTAGTCTCAGCAGGCGAGCTCTCCTCTTGCAGGCAAGGTGCAAGGAGTTTTGGTGTTCAGATCTGCCTCTTAGGTAAAGTTGAAGACGCTATATAGGACCTGTCCTAGAAGATGTGTTGCCTCTGCGGTCTGCACACTCACCTTCACAGACTGGTCTCTGTGGGACCCTTTGTAATCTCTGAGCTGACCTGATCAGACTGGTTTCTGAGAGACCTGGGATCCAATATGGCTTTCTCACAAGTTCCTGCAGGGAAAGCCCTCCCAGGCAGAGGGAGAACTCTCCTCAGGCGGGGAGGGAGGCTGGATGTCTAGAGCCCAAAGCTGGGTCTGTAGAAAAAGGTGCAATGCTCAGCTGTTTGCTCACTCACCCTTTGCGGTCCGTGAGCTGACTTGCACAGATTGGGTCTGAGAGACCCTTTGCGGTCTGTGAGCTGACCTGCGCAGACTGGCTTTGAGCAACCTGGGACCCAATATGGCTCTCTCACAAATTCCAGCAGGGTACGCCCTCCCAGGCAGAGGGAGAACTCTCCTCAGGCGGGGGGAGGGAGGCTGGATGTCTAGAGCCCAAAACTGGGTCTGTCACAAAAGGTGCACTGCTCATCTGTTTGCTCACTCACCCTTTGCAGTCTGTGAGCTGACCCGCGGAGACTGGGTCTGAGCGACTCTTTGCGGTCCATGAGCTGACCCACACAGACTGGCTCTGAGTGACCTGGGACCCAATATGGCTCTCTCAGAAGTTCCGGCAGGGTACACCCTCCCAGGAGGAGAGAGAACTCTCCTCAGGCTGGATGTCTAGAGCCCAAAGCTGGGTCTGTCACAAAAGGTGCAATGCTCAGCTGTTTGCTCACTCACCCTTTGCAGTCCGTGAGCTGACCCGCACAGTGGATTTTGTTTTTTTACCTAAATCAAAAATAAAATTATGTCTGTATATATATCAAGTTTATGAATAAATTCCGATTTTGGTTTAAACAGATTGCCAGAATTTTAACTTATCAACAGAACACTTTCAGGTTTGTTTTATCCTTATAGTTATTTTCTAATAACATGCTAGAAAAATGTGATATTTACCAGTGACTTAAATTTTAAAATAGTTTTCTTTGTGGTAATTCTTATTCTCAATTTTACTTAAATCAATCTACTGGATAATTTGTGTGAGAATAACTTTCCTGAATCATCAGTTCTGTAAGTGTATCACATTTACAATTTTCTTCATCTATAAACTTTTGAATTGGAAAATAATGACAGGAAAGTGAGGAATTGAGGAAAATGGAAGTGAATTGTTTTCTGATCACGTGTGGTTTTGACTCTAAGCTCATAGACAGTTAATATTTGTGAACCTCATATGTTTTTACAATCCAATAATTAAAAGCTAAACTAAGGAATATGATGTAATTAATTAATTAATTTTATATTTTAAAGCCAGTTGAAATAGCAAGATTCTTTATTCCCTGTACACATGAAGGAGAGGTAGGTAGATCTCCATGAGTTCAATGGAATTCCTTCCCAGTCAGGATTGCAGAGAGAGAGAGAGAGAGAGAGAGAGAGAGAGAGAGAGAGAGAGAGAGACAGAGACAGAGACAGAGACAGAGAGAGAGATTACCACGGCAAAGCTATGTGTGTGTGTGTGTGTGTGTGTGTGTGTGTGTGTGTGTGTACATATAGTCTGTTTTTACAGTCCAGACTATGGCTTTCTATCAGGTACTTTTCTATTTTTGAAAAATCATGCAATTAGAGCCCTTGCCTCTTTAGATTTTAGTAATAAATTAAAATAGGTGAGAGAATTTTATTCTTTGTGTATTATTTCTTCATATATCTCTATCTATCTATCTATCTATCTATCTATCTATCTATCTATCTATCTATCATCTATCTATCTATCTATCATCTATCATCTATCTATCAATCTATCTATCTATCTATCTATCTATCTATCTATCTATCTATCTATCTATCTATCTATCCATCTATCTATCAAACCTAAAATTAGAATTAGTCATTCTCTTCTTCAATACCACTTGCCATAGTTTAGGCACTTAACCATCCCATGGAATGGAGAAAGTAGAACTGTATCAGACATCAAAGATATAAGCTAAATTTTTTTATATCAGAGAGATTTGTAAGACAGTTGCTTTGGGGTTGGGTTAAATCACAGTTCATTCTTCTCCACATTTTAGGCAAGTTTTATATCCCATATAATGTCCTAACAGTTTCAAAGACATTAACTTGATCCAAATTAGTATATAATGCATTTTGAAGACTCTAATGTATTAGTTATTTCATATGAAATATACTGTATGTAAATATTAGCTCTATACTCAGAATATACAATTTAAGTTTCAATTAAAGACTGAAAATTGCATTATGATATATTTTTTTCCCTCTTTATTAGATATTTTCTTCATTTACATTTCACATGTTATCCAGAAATTTTCCCTTACCCTCCCGCATCCCCGCCCTGCTCCCCTACCCACCCCCTCCCACGTAATGGCCCTGGCGTTCCCCTGTACTGGGGCATATAGAGTCTGTATGACCAAGGGGCCTCTCCTCCCAACGATGGCCCACTAG
>LR752061.1:0-11978 GCA_902729485.2 Mus minutoides | reverse complement strand
ACTAATATTAGCTGTATACTCAGAATATACAATTTAAGTTTCAATTAAAGACTGAAAATTGCATTATGATATTTTTTTACTTCAACATTTAAAATTGGAGTTCAACAGTGATTAAGTGTTGACTATGGAGAAAACATTTTAAATTCCAGATTCTATAGTATATAAATATTGATTTTGTTTTATTATTATATTTCAAGAATCTAGGCTAGTTTCAAGTTAGTAAGAAATAAATATTTTGAGTGAATCCGTATAAAAAGAGATAATATTTTGAGTAAATCAATAGATAAATAATAATATAGAATGTGTTGCTGGTAGTGTACTATGGCTTTCTTTCTTTCTTTTTTTTTTTTTTTTTTAGAATTTAATTATTTTTTTTTACAGTCCAAACTATGACTTTCTATCTGGTACTTTTCTATTTTGAAATATCATGCAATTAGAGCCCGAGTCTCTTCAAGTTTTAGTAATCAATTAAAATAGGTGAGAGAATTTTATTCTTTCTGTATTATTTCTCCTTTTATTAAAATAAAAATACTGTTTTTACTCTTCTGTTCCCAACCAGCCATAAACTTACGGGTACAGATTCATGTGCACCCTCCTAATACCAAAGGTGTGATAGTGGAGTGTCACTCTGGAGGTTGGTTCCCACAGCCCCTTATGGAATGGAGAGACAGCAGAGGGGAGGTCATTCCAGCGGCATCAAAATCCCACTCACAGGGTAGAGACAAACTGTTCAATATGAAGATATCCCTTCTCATTAGAGACAGCTTCTTCCAGAAAGTCATTTGTTGCCTTCAGAACCCTCTAACAGGCCAAGAGGAAAGGACAAGTGTTATTCTATCAGGTAATGTCTGTATATTTGCTCTTCAGTATCTGCCATTGCAGGATTGTTTAAAGCTAAACAGAATAATTCATTTTCTTCCTTGACTTGATTGCTTAAGCTTTACTTTATTTTGGTTCTATTCATCATATTACTTTAACCATGATCATTATAGTTTCTACACTCTTTATTCTACTTTTCGTTATTCATATTTGAGTTCTAGGGCAATTTAAAAAACTTTATTTGAAGAACTTTTATGTACGTATATATAGTGATATATAATCATACCTATCCCCTTTCTACTTTCAACAATAGCCTCTTCAACACACACATCCCCCAACTCCATGTACTTTTTGTTATTGATAACCTACTCTGTCTATTTAGTGCTTTCTCTATGGATATGGCTGTGGAGGCATCACTGGATGTTTGGAAACCTTCCAGTGATCACATCTCAACAGACAGTTAGTTACTGTCTTACAGAAACTATCTCCTGCAAATAGTTCAAAATGGGATCTGGAGATCACTTACCCCTGTCTGTGCTGTGATTTTTATTGGCTTGATATTTTGAGGATTTGCTCAGCTGTTGTGGGTTCATGATTGCTTAATCTATGCCATATCCCAAAGTCATCATTTTATAGCACCCCCCCCCTCTGTTTTCTGGCTATCATATTCTTTCTGTCATCACTTCGGAAATTTTTTTCAGAGACCTAAGGGTGGTGAGACTAATATATATGTTATATTTAGGGGCTTATAGTATTCTGCTTCTTATTCTCAGTCAATTGTGGCCATTGACTACTGCTCTTTGCACAAGAAGCTTTTCTGACCAAGGTTGAGAGGAGTCTAGGATTATGGGTATAAACATAATTATTTAAAAGACCATTTGACACACAACCACTGAGAAGAATAGCAACAGCAGTTTCAACACTAGTGTTTATGAGTTCCTGTGCCATGGGCTTTTGAGTAATATTCTAGTATCAGGCATGAAATTCCCTCCTGTGGAATAGATTTCAAACAAAATCAGAATGCAGTTACTCTTTTATTGTTGTGTCATTGCTCCAGTACACATATTTTGCTAGACACATGAATATTGAATTATGCAGAGTTCAGCACTAGGTAGGACCATTAATGCCCTTTCTTCCCCAGCCACCCACATAGAAACTTCCAGTACTATACAAGCTAGCCAGCACAGGGGAAGCTTGATGAATTTTTTGCTTTACAAATTACATTTCACATACATATTCAGCTTCTCTAAATAAAAAATACTTCACTTTTTTCTTTATGGGAAAGCAGTAGGTCTATCCAAAATCTCATTGCTACTCTAATTTCAAAGCAGAAATTTGATTCTGGGACTTGATGAAACAGATTTAATCCTGTATTTGAAATGAAAAACAGATAAAGGACTTGATGGTGAGTGAACTGAGTTTGATCACAGGGCCTCACTTGGTTAAAAGATAGAAACCACTAGCATGAGTAGTTCTTTGATTTTCAAAGGTGCATGCATGAGCACACACACAGAAATGCACATACACACACATTTATAAGCTGAATAAAATTTAGAAAATGATTTTGATGGTAATGCAACAAAAAGTAATGTATATAAATTTAATTTTAGTGTAGTCAAAGTGGAAAGACAAATCTGATGGCTGTTCTACTATCCGTATCAGGTGTCATATTATACATGAGATTGAACAAATGAAGGGGTTAAAGAAGATAGCATGGTAATGGAACCAATAACCACTGTTTTGTAAAGACTGGAGGAAACTACTGGTTATAGTCCTGGGGTACAAGGTGTTTATAAGACCTATGCTTCTGGAATTTAAGATATATATTAGGAATAGAGAATCTCATAAAAGAATGGGGCAGAGAGAATAATGGATTCAAATTGACTGGATTCTTTATCATATCTTTTGACCATATTTCTCCTGCCATTCAAATTTAGACACATTCACCCATGCTCAGTTTTAGCAATAGGAAGTGGGAAGTTACCTATTGCTACTTTTGCCCATGATTAATTAAAATTAGCCAAGAGGAGGAAAGATTTATTAAAATATTTTTCCCAGAACAAATGCCTCACAGTGTTCAATATTGTATGTGCCCATTAATTTATCTGATCTCATCTCCTAATTGTCTTCATTGTCCACACAAATCTATTCACATGTATTCTGCTGTTTCTCATCTGTGGAGACTAACTCCTGATGTAAGATCTTCACTCTGCATGCCTTTACTCTCAACATGCTGTATATACTACTTATTTTCCTTGTTTCTTTCACAGTTCTTTGCTCAATTGTCAATGATATTATAAAAGAATATTTATACAAAACAACTGAAAAGCATGTCATATGTCCCCTCCACACACCTGGTATTCTGTTACTTTTCCATTTCTTATTCCTTTAGTATTATTTCCTTTAAACACATTGTATAACTTAATTCTGCTTATTGTACCTTACTTACCTATGTATCAAAAGCATAAAAGTCTAATCTTTGTTGGTTGTATATATTGATATCTACACACTGTTTCAAATATTTAATATCATAGTATCTAATTTATATTTATATAAACCAATTTATATAATTGAATTAAAATAAAACTTAAAGTGTGCCTTATAAAGTGCCAAATAATCATGCATGTGTCAGTATTTATATTTGTTCAGGATGACAATGTAAGATTAAGATGAAGGGAAACATGTTGAGTACTCAAGAGAATCATATAGGAATAACTCACCTACCACTTTCAACAATTTAGTTTCTTCAGTTGACTCCATTTTCCCATTCAATTACATCTTCAGTGGAAAAGTAAATCTTTGTACTTTAGTTGCATCAGAAATAGGAATGTAAATTATTCCAAGGTATAAACAAAATTTAAATATTCTATTCTCCTTCTAGGGTTCATAGCCTATATGTATATAAATATATATGCACTTACATACATTTCCTCTCTCTCACACACAGTATGTATGTATATACATACATATATATGACATGCTATGAGTATAGAAACACACATATAGACATCTATTATGCACCTACAACATATGCATATATAAAAAATAGGAAAAGGAAGTACATGTTATTTATGTACAATTTGAGTAAAGCATGCAAAACATATTGTATGAGTCAGTAGCTACTTAGCAAAGAAAAGCTGTTTTTTTTAATTTAACACCCCTATCATTTTATTATATTTTATTTATATTTGTTTGTTTGTTTGTTTTTTATCCTCCAGATTTTATTCTCCTCTTGGTCTACCCTCTGACTCTTCCACATCCTGTACCTCCTCCTGGCCCCCTGTCTCCATGAGGATGTCCCCACTTCCTACCCCAACCCCCCAATCTTCAACCCCTACACCACCAGACTTCTAAACTTCATGGGGCATCCAGTATCTTGAGGGTTAGGTGCATCTTCTCTTACTGAACCCAGACCTGGCAGTCCTCTGCTGTATATGTGTTAGAGGCTGTAGTTGTAACACAGTTGATAGAGTATTTGCCTAGAATGCACAAAGTAATGAGTTCAATTCCTAGTACCACATACTCTGTACTTTCTGGTGTGCTTCAGTAATCTCAGTACCAGGGAGGTTAAGGCAGGAGGATCAGGAGTTCAAGGTAATCCTCATATGAATTCAGTCCTGCACACAGTATGAGAGCTTAGGCAAAGGGCTTGAAGATGAAGTTATGAATGGCCTTATTATGGTTCCTGCAAACCTGTATTTTAGCCATAGGCCCTTAATAAAACATTGCTTTGCCTCTTCTCTTTTACCAAAGAAGCTCCTGAGAGGAAATGGGAAAGAATACACAAGAAAAGTGCTTCCATTTAACTTTGCATAAGTCTCACACTTATTCATGCCTGGCTTAGCTTTACTTCAGACAATGCTGTGCAGTTCATTCGGTACATAATAACTTTCTCCAAAATGTACTACATCTAATCACCAAAGATATGAGATCTTGAACAGAAACATGCCTTGCAAGTTGATCATTTGAAATTGGATTGGTCTAAAGACTTGTTAATTTCTACATTCTAAGATTTGTGACCCTTTATTACAGATACATTTTTTGCATGGAATATGATTTGGAAAATGATTCTGGTTATAATATTATTTATGATGGTGGTCTCTAATTTTGTTTCTAGTTCTCTGCTACATCACAAACATAAAGGTACGTATGACATGTGGGAGCAGGGGTGGGAATTAGCGCTGTACAAATCTAGATTTGTGGATCTCTTTGTTTTAAAGTGCTCTAGTCAGTTTTTGTGTTATTATTTAGCTGTCTGCCTTTATTTATTCCTTATTCCTAATGTGTCCTACCTTTCTGCTGAATCCATTGACAATGTTGTTTGGCTCCTAGAACCTCAGTCATGTTGGAATTTTTTTGTCTGATTGTGTTGAAGACCCAAAATCATCCTGGAAAATGTTTTAAAACTGTATTTGTTGGTCGGGCAGTGGTAGTGCATGCCTTTAATCCCAACACTTAGGAGGCAGAGGCAGGCAGATTTCTGAGTTCGAGGCCAACCTGGTCTACAGAGTGAGTTCCATGACAGCCAGGACTGCACAGAGAAACTCTGTCTTGAAAAACCAAAAAAAAAAAAAAAAAAAAAAAAAAAAAAAAAAAAGTTTTGTCACTTCATTCATTTCCTCAAGGATCCAGTGACCTTATCTGTGTCTGTGGAAACCGCAATGTTCTCAACTATAGTAAGAAAGGTAATATGACTACACAGAGGTTACTCTTCACAGCAAAGGGAGAGATGAGTACACTGGGAGGGGTGCTAATTGTGACATTAGGTTATTAATTTATAATAGGAGACAAAGTTTGCATACACTCTCTATTATGCTGTGCTCAAGAGAAGAATTCCGCCAAAATCATAAATGCAAAAAAAAAAAAAAAAAAAACCCCAAAAACAAAACAACAACAAAAACTGAGACTGGGAGAAGATGAGGGAGGGTTACAGAAATTGGGATATAAAGTGAATAAATAAATTAATTAATGAAAAAAACTTTCTTAGATTTGAAGGTGCCTTCCACTTAAAAGGCCTCAAATAGAGATCTCTTTTTGCCAATTTTTATTAGATATTTTCTTTATTTACATTTCAAATGTTATCCCAAAAGTCCCCTATACCCTCCCCCATCCCTCGACCTGCTCCCCCTACCCACCCACTCCCACATCTTGGCCCTGGCATTCCCCTGTACTGGGGCATATAAAGTTTGTATGACCAAGGGGCCTCTCTTTCTTTGGAAGAGCACAATTAGACATCCTAGATTTCCTCCCAAGTGTAGTTTGGCCATCAGCTAGGGAATTCAGTGTTGTGATGTCACAATTAGTACACTTTCCACTCTTCTCTATTGTCCCGTTGCTGTGATGCATGACTCTGTATAGTCATTCTACCATGTACAATTGAGAACATTGCTGTTACCCAGACAAGTTCATGAATTTCCTCTCTACATTGAAAACTTCTATTTTAGTCTGAGCTTGCTAGCCCACTCAAGTAGTCCCTCTTTTCTACTACTACCTCATCTAAGGAATATAGAAAGGAATTCTTGGAAGCATGTGGCCAGTATTAGTCACAATTTTACTATCCCTGGGAATGACCTTGAATTTGCATTGTTTTCTTCAACCTCCCTAATATTAATATAATAGGTGTGTTCTGCAAGCATGGTCTTACACAATGCTAGGGATGGATCCCAGGGCATTGTGTATACTAAGCATATACTTTATCAACTGAGCTACATCTATACTGTTATTGCATTCTTTGGAATATAGCTTTAAGGAAGTACATTTACAATGTACTTAGAAATGATGGAGGCTTAGTAAATTGACATTTGTTGGTTCTCCTTCAACATACATAATTTTGCTAGCCCTGGATGATTATCTAGGACTCCAGTCTCAGGCATGATTTCTTATTGTTGAGCAGGTCATAATGTTAGTTACCACTGAGGACATTCAGCCAATATTGTACTCTTGGGATCCTCATGCCATATGCACACACACACACACACACACACACACACACACACACACACACACATACATCAACTATTAATATTAATGTAACAAAATAGGCCATCAATTTGAAATAGATCAGTGTGTGGTGTGCAATATGGAAAGATTTGGGAAAGAAAAGGGAAGAGAGAAACTGTAAACTTATATTGTGTAAAAAAGTTAAAAAATAGAAAACATTCTTTTAAGTGTAAGAACACATTTTCTGTGTGCCCCACATTTTTTTTCAGGTATTAAGGGTTAAAAATGTTTTTCCCAAAGCTTTTGAAAGACTTACAGTAGAAGAGACTGGAGGCCCCAGGGAGTTTAGAGGTCAGGAAGGGTAGAGTATGGGGGCGTCCTTGTGGAAATGGGGGTGTGTGGGAAGGAGGTGTGGGATGTGGAGCAGTCGGAGGGTGGATGGGGGGGCAGGGAATGAAATATGGAGTGAAAAATAAATTAATTTAATAAAAATAATTCTAAATAGGGTTTTACTGTAAAAATCTCCTCCCATTATTCAAGTGTTTATCATTGGCATGCAATGAGAACCTAACATTTTTCTAATTTTGTATTCTAAGTGTTAAATGGATCATTTACAAAGGGGAAGTATTAACTTTGTAATGAGAATGATTACATCACACACTGATTGACAAGAGGCAGCAATGTAAAGAGCATCTTCTTTCTGTGTGCTTGTCAGTCTCAGCCCAGCACTCATTCCATCCTATAAACAGTTTGCCTTCCTCATGTCACCATCAGGTCTGTGAGCCTTAGTTCTAAGTCATGCTATGTACTAATGACCAAAGAAATATGACATCAGATTATAGCTCCTGCTTTTTGATATACTTTTCAAACATAGGAAACTTTATACCATAAATAGTGATTATAACTTTGTTTCTCCAGTTTGTAGGTGCAGGTGGGATCCTCCTTGCATGATAGGCATATTAATAATAATATCTTCTGTGGTGATTGTTGTATCAGTCACGTTGTATTTACATATGAAACAAAGAGGTAAGTGCCATCAAGTATATGGAAACTTCTAGCAAATATCCTTTTCCCCAAATGTCTTGTCATTGGTAAAGCACTTGGCTAAAGAATGGTGATGGTGGCTTAGATTGCAAGATCAGTTGACTCCTCAATTATCTGTCCTACAATTTGGTTTGCAGACTCTAATTTTATAGTTATAATAGGAGCTAAATAAAGAAGGTAAAGAAAATGAAGATGGGGTAATTCTCTATAGCATTTGAGTTATAGTCCAAAAGTCCAATGCAGAATTCACAAACTTGAGCTGAATTTTCAGTAATATTTTATTAATTCTCTCTTGTGAGATTTGGACCTTGCCTAAAATCAATATCTTAGCCTTCTCCCTCATACTCATACATCCAGACTGCACAGAGCAGTACAACCTGAGTAGTGAATCTATCATAGGTCTGTGGTCCAGGTGCATCACACCTGGTGACTCTGTGGCAACCTTCCTAATTTTGCAACTCTCTTTAGTTCCTGTTTCAGATGTACATTTTGAATTGGATACTTTGTGGGTGGAAGACATAAATGTAATCCTGTGTTCACTGATGGTTCCTGCCACCATGCTTGTTTCCTATACATACTTCAGGTTGAAAGGTAAATGGAATGAGATGTGTTTTAACTTGACTCAGAGTGTGTTTTGCATGATGTAAAGATGCCTTTAAGTTGAAATTCTTAATCATTATATCTTAATTAGAAAGAAAAATTGGAAAACATGTGTGCTCCATAAAGACCTTCAGGGTTCTGGGGAATATAGTTATAGTAATCTTTGTGCCTCAAAGACTAGTGGCATACTCAGATTGGATTGCACTTCTTAAAAATGGGTCAGGGAAACGTGGAAAGATACTATGTTTCATTCATTCTCTGAAGGCTTGTCAGGTTTCTTCCAATTTCATCTCAAATATTAAGATGGTAATGTTGGTCCAGCTTGACACCTGTGACATGAGAAGCATCTCACTCCTGACACTGCCTTGTAGGCCAAGACTAAGGGCCTGAATAGTCTAGAGATCTAGTATAGAAACAAACATGACTGACAAAAATGTCAGTGAAAGGATGCCTAATAATAGTCTATTGTACTTATAGATTGGTACCAGCGCAATAATTCTCAGAGAGACTTCACCAGCAACTGATGGAAACAGGTGAAAAGACCCACATCCAAACATTAAACAGATTTCAGGAATCCTATAGAAGGAAGGGCAAGGAATGTATGAGCCAAAGAGGTCAAGGACACCACAGGAAAACCCACAGGATCAACTAACTTGGACTTAAATAGGCTCACAGAGACTGAGCTGTCAACCAGGAAGCCTGGGTAGGAGTGATCTGGGCCCTCTTCAAATACATTACAGTTGTGTAGCTGGATCTTCTGGTGAGACTTCCAACAGGGGGAGCAGGAGCTTTTCCTTAATCTGTTGCCTGCTTTTAGAACCCTTTCCTCCTACTGGGTTGCTTCATCCAGGCTTAAAAAAAAATTTATTAGATATTTTCTTCATTTACATTTCAAATGCTATCCCGAAAGTCCCCTATAATCTTCCCCCACCCCGTCCTGCTTCCCAACCCACCAACTCCTGCTTCCTGGCCCTGGCATTCCCCTGTATTGGGGCATATAATTTTGGCAAGACCAACGGCCTCTCCTACCAATAATGGCTGACTAGGCCATGTTCTGCTACATATGCAGCTAGAGTCATGAGTTCTGGGGGTACCTCTTATAGGGTTGTAGACCCCTTCAGCTCCTTGGATACATTCTCTAGCTCCTCCATTGGGGGCCCTGTGTTACATCCAATAGATGAGCATCCACTTCTGTATTTGCCAGGCACTGGCATAGCCTCACAAAAGACAGTTATATCAGGGTCTTGTCAGGAAAATCTTGCTGGCATATACTATAGTGTCTGGGTTTGGTGGTTGTTTATAGGATGAATCCTCAAGTGGGGCAGTCTCTGGATGGTCCTTCCTTCTGTCTCAGCTCTAAACTTTGTCTCTGCAACTCCTGCTATGGATATTTTGTTCCTCATTCTAAGGAGGAATGAAGTATCCACACTTTGGCCTTCCTTCTTCTTGAGTTTCATGTGTTTTACAAATTGTATCTTGGGTATTCTATGTTTCTGGGCTAGTATCCACTTATTAGTGAGTGGATATCATGTGAGTTCTTTTGTGATTAGGTTACCTCACTCAGGAAGATATCCTCCAGATCCATCTATTTATGTAAGAATATAATAAATTCATGATTCTTAAAAGCTGAGTAGTAGTCCTTTATGTAAATGTACCACATTTTCTGTATCCATTTTTCTGTTGAGGGGCATCTGGGTTCTTTCCAGCTTCTGGAAAATATAAACAAGGCTGCTATGAACATAGTGGAACATGTGTCCTTATTACAAGTTGGAACCTCTTCTGGGTATATGCCCAGGAGATGTATTGCAGGATCTTCTGGTAGTACTATGTCAAATTTTTTTGAGGAAATGCCAGACTGATTTCCAGAGTGGTTGTACCAGTTTTCAATCCCACTAGCAATGGAGGAGTTTTCCTCTTTCTCCACATCCTCACAAGCATCTGCTGTCATCTGAAGTTTTGATCTTAGCCATTCTGACTGATGTGAGATGAAATATCAGGGTTGTTTTGATTTGTATTTCCCTGATGATTAAGGATGTTGGACATTTTTTTCAGGTGCTTCTCAGCCATCCATATTCCTCAGTTGAGAATTTTTTGTTTAGCCCTGTACCCCATTTTTAATAGGGTTATTTGTTTTTCTGGAGTCTAGCTTCTTGAGTTCTTTTTATATATTGGATATTAGTCCCCTATCTGATTTAGGATTGGTAAAGATCCTTTCCAAATCTGTTGGTGGCTTTTTTGTCTTATTGACAGTGTCTTTTGCCTTACAGAAGCTTTGCAATTTTATGAGGTCCCATTTATTGATTCTTGATCTTACAGCACAAGTCATTGCTGTTCTGTTCAGGAATATTTCCCCTGTGCCCATATCTTTGAGGCTTTTCTCCACATACTCCTCTATAAGTTTCAGTGTCTCTGGTTTTATGTTGAGTTCCTTGATCCACTTAGACTCGAGCTTTGTACAAGGAGTTAAGAATTGATCAATTTGCATTCTTCTACATGATAACCCCAAGTTGTGCGAGCACCATTTGTTGAAAACGCTGTCTTTTTTTCCACTGCATAGTTTTAGCTCCTTTCTCAAAGGTCAAGTGACCATAGGTGTGTGGGTTCATTTCTGGGTCTTCAATTCTATTCCATTGATCTACCTGTCTGTTGCTGTACCAGAACCATGCAGGTATTTTATTTTATTTTATTTCATTTTATTTTTTTTTTTCCACAAATGCTCTATAGTACAGCTTGAGGTCAGGCATGGTAATTCCACCAGAGGTTCTTTTATTGTTGAGAAGAGTTTTTACTATCTTGTTTTTTTGTTATCCCAGATGAATTTGCAAATTGCCCTTTCTAACTCTGTGAAGAATTGAGTTGGAATTTTGAGGGGGGATTGCATTGAATCTGTAGGTTGCTTTCAGCAATATAACCATTTTGACTATATTAATCCTGCCAATCCATGAGCATGGGAGATCTTTCCATATTGTGAGATCTTCAATTTTTTTCTTCAGAGACTTGAAGTTCAATTTTTTCCCAATTTTTATTAGATATTTTCTTCATTTACATTTCAAATGTTATCCCGAAAGTCCCCTATACCCTCCCCCATCCCTGGACCTGCTCCCCTACCCACCCACTCACACATCTTGGTCCTGGTGTTCCCCTGTACTGGGGCATATAAAGTCTGCATGATCAAGGGGCCTCTCTTCCCAATGATGGCCAACTAGGCTATCTTCTGCTACATATGCAACTAGAGACACGAGCTCGGGGGGTACTAGTTAGTTCATGGTTATTCTTCCACCTAGAGGGTTGGAGACCCCTTCAACTCCTTGGGTAATTTCTCTAGCTCCTTCCTTGGGAACCCTGTGTTCCATCTAATAGCTGACTGTGAGCTTCTACCTCCATGTTTGCCAGGCATTGGTATAGTTTCCCCCGAGACAGCTATATCCGGGCCCTTTCAGCACTATCTTGCTGGCATATGCTATAGTGTCTATGTTTGGTGGCTGATTGTGGGATGGATCCCTGGCAGCCGCAGTCATTGGGTCCATCCTTTGGATTCAGCTTCACACATGATCTCTTTAACTCTTTCAATGTGT
>LR752060.1:14588-112015 GCA_902729485.2 Mus minutoides | reverse complement strand
ACAACAAAGATAGAGAACTTCAGACCAATTTCCCTTATGAATATCGATGCAAAAATACTCAACAAAATTCTCGCCAACCGAATCCAAGAACACATCAAAACGATCATCCATCATGACCAAGTAGGCTTCATCCCAGGAATGCAGGGATGGTTTAATATATGGAAATCCATCAACGTAATACACTATATAAACAAACTCAAAGATAAAATCCACATGATCATCTCCTGAGATGCTGAGAAAGCATTTGACAAAATCCAACACCCATTCATGATAAAGATCTTGGAAAGATCAGGAATTCAAGACCCTTACCTAAACATGATAAAAGCAATCTACAGCAAACCAGTGGCCAACATCAAACTAAATGGAGAGAAACTGGAAGCAATCCCACTAAAATCAGGGACCAGACAAGGCTGCCCACTTTCTCCCTACCTATTCAATATAGTACTGGAAGTCCTAGCCAGAGCGATTCGACAACAAAAGGAGGTCAAGGGGATACAAATTGGAAAGGAAGAACTCAAATTATCGCTATTTGCAGATGATATGATAGTATATATAAGTGACCCCACAAACTCCACCAGAGAACGCCTAAACCTTATAAACAGCTTTACTGCAGTAGCTGGATATAGAATTAACTCAAAGAAATCGATGGCCTTTCTCTATACAAAGGATGAAATGGCTAAGAAAGAGATCAGGGAAACATCACCCTTCACAATAGTCACTAACAATATAAAATATCTTGGTGTGACTCTTACGAAGGAAGTGAAAGATTTGTATGACAAGAACTTCAAGTCTCTGAAGAAAGAAATTGAGGAAGATCTCAGAAGATGGAAGGATCTCCCATGCTCATGGATTGGCAGAATCAGTATAGTAAAAATGGCTATCGTGCCAAAAGCTATTTACAGATTCAATGCAATCCCCATCAAAATTCCAACTCAATTCTTCAAGGATCTAGAAAAGACAATTAACAAGTTCATCTGGAATAACAAAAGACCGAGACTAGTGAAAACTCTTCTCAACAATAAAAGAACCTCTGGTGGAATCACCATGCCTGACCTCAAGCTATACTACAGAGCAATCGTAACAAAAACTGCATGGTACTGGTACAGCAACAGACAGGTAGATCAATGGAATAGGATCGAAGACCCAGAAATGAATCCACACACCTATGGTCACCTGATCTTTGACAAAGTAGCTAAAACTATCCAGTGGAAATAATACAGCCTTTTCAACAAATGGTGCTGGCACAACTGGCAGCTAGCATGTAGAAGATTGGGAATTGATCCATTCTTATCTCCTTGTACTAAGGCCAAGTCTAAGTGGTTGAAGGACCTCCACATAAAACCAGAGACAATGAAAATTATAGAGGAGAAAGTGGGGAAAAGCCTCAAAGATATGGGCACTGGGGAAAAATTCCTGAACAAAACAGCAAAGGCTTGTGCTATAAGATCAAGAATTGACAAATGGGACCTCATAAAGTTGCAAAGCTTCTGTAAGGCAAAAGATACTGTCAACAAGACAAAAGGGCCACCAACCAATTGGGAAAGGATCTTTACAAATCCTAAATCAGATAGGGGACTGATATCCAATATATATAAAGAACTCAAGAAGGTGGACATCAGAAAATCAAATATCTCCATTAAAATGTGGGGCACAGAGTTAAACAAAGAATTCTCAACTGAGGAATACCGAAGGGCTGAGAAGCACTTGAAAAAATGTTCAACATTCTTAATCATCAGGGAAATGCAGATCAAAACAACCCTGAGATTCCACCTCACACCAGTAAGAATGGCTAAGATAAAAAATTCAGGTGACAACAGATGCTGGCGTGAATGTGGAGAAAGGGGAACACTCCTCCATTGTTGGTGGGAATGCAAGCTCTTTCAACCACTCTGGAAATCAGTCTGGCGGTTCCTCAGAAAATTGGACATAGTACTACCGGAAGATCGTGCAATACCCCTACTGGGCATATATCCAGAAGATATTCCATCTGCTAATAAGGACACATGTTCCACTATGTTCATAGCAGCCTTATTCATAATAGCCAGAAACTGGAAAGAGCCCAGATGTCCCTCAACAGAGGAATGGATACAAAAAATTTGGTATATTTACACAATGGAGTACTACTCAGCTATTAAAAACAATAAATATATGAAATTCCTAGGCAAATGGATGGATTTGGAGGCCATCATCCTGAGTGAAGTAACCCAATCACAAAAGAACTCACATAACATGTACTCACTGATATGTGGATATTAGCCCAGAAACCTAGACTACCCAAGATACAATTTACTAAACACATGAAACTCAAGAACAAGGAAGATCAAAATGTGGACACGTCACCCCTTTCTAGAATTTAGAACAAAGCACACATTGAAGGAATTACAGAGATCATGTGTGAAGCTGAATCCAAAGGATGGACCCAATGACTTGGCTGCCAGGGATCCATCCCACAATCAGCCACCAATCATAGACACTATAGCATAAGCCAGCAAGATAGTGCTGAAAGGGCCCAGATATAGCTGTCTCGTGGGAGACTATACCAATGCCTGGCAAACATGGAGGTGGAAGCTCACAGTCAGCTATTAGATGGAGCACAGGGTTCCCAAGGAAGGAGCTAGAGAAAGTACCCAAGGAGCTGAAGGGGTCTGCAACCCTATAGGTGGAAGAATAGTATGAACTAACAAATACCCCCTGAGCTCATGTCTCTAGCTGCATATGTAGAAGAGAATGGCCTAGTTGGCCATCATTGGGAAGAGAGGCCCCTTGGTCATGCAGACTTTATATGCCCCAGTACAGGGGAATGCCAGGGCCAAGATGTGGGAGCGGGTGGGTAGGGGAGCAGGGCCGGGAGGGGGGAGGGTATAGGGAACCTTCTGGATAACACTTGAAATGTAAATGAAGAAATTATCTAATAAATGTTGGAAAAAAATTCTCAAAGCCCACCCAATTACATATTTCCTCTAGCAAGGCCTGTATCGTAGCTCTTAACTTACCCAAACACCATTACCTGGGCACTAAGTACTCAACGGCCTAAGACTATAAGGGACATTATTTCCACAGTGATTGTCCCCAGCTCCCAAGATAGATCTTCATGGGAACTCTACAAGTCAGAACTACCTACTTCTATTTTCTCTTTTTAGATAAATATATTATGGCTCATTCACGTAGTAAGAACCCAGTAAATTTTGTGCAGAGGGAAAAATGATGCATGGTGGTTAAATACATCATCTCAGAGGAATGTCAAATCAGACACTGTTAGGAAGAACGAGTTACAAATAAATACTGGCAAAGGTCTAGCAGCAACTTCCTCCCTAGGAAAACATGCCATTTGCAAAGAATCTCCTTCATCTCCCTCCTTAAGAGGAGAGGAGAGCACAGAGAAGAAGCACATGGTGTAGAGTCCCAGCCCTTACTTTGTGGAATGCCCAGGATGCTACATAACCTCTATCTATGCGCAAACCATAGTCTTATGTAGAGGTTGCTCCTCTGACTGCTTGGAGTTTTCCAAGCAGAAAAGCAAAGCTTACAGAAGGACGATCCTTCAGAAGGATGATCCTTCAGAAGGAGGAGCACTGAAAGCACCTGGAGCACTGAAATCACCTGAACCATGATCAGTGGGAAGCACCTCTCCCCCAGAAAATGGATATATAAAAAAGTCATTAACAAGGGCATATAAACAGTCCCATTACCAACCTTCTCTTCCACACACACATAATAGTTATATTGGGCAGGATGAAGAGGAACTCAGCTATATGGTACAGTCAGGGGCATGAAAGCTGACATTAGATTTTTATGAGATTGAAAAGGAAGTAATACTCAAAAAAAAAGAAAATGAGAACAACTCAGTTTCCTCTGAACTGATGTTCTAAAATTCCCAAAGATTTAAGTCATTTCCATCTTGTCATGAGTTATTAGGGCAAAATATTACCACATTTCTTGAAGTTAGCAAAGAGTCTTACTATTCCATCCTGCAGTAAACTGGAGTTCCCGCTTTTTGGACACACATGCAGGTCTTCCTGACCAAAGGCCAGGCTATTTCTACCTCCCTACATGCTGTGCAATTGTGCAACATGACTGTCCTAGACTTCTATTGTTTTCTTTGAAATGTTATTCACAGGTCTGCATTGTCCTGCTGGTAAGCATATTTTTAACTTATAAAAAGTATACCGAGATCTTTGTGAAGATCTTACTTAAATATTGGCAGAAAGGATAGATATGAGTGCTCATATCTAGGTGGAGAACCATTATTTTAATGCCTATGCTCAGCCATACTGTTTGAAGCATAGAGAAGCTGGGTGACTCAGAGAACAAGGCTCCTGGTCTTTTAGTAGTTTAGAATCCTGTGGAAGAGAGAGAAGGCAATCCACAACAGATGACAGGCAAGGACAAGCAAGGGACTCCAGGGTTGTACAAGAGTGACATCCAAATGGTTGAAGAGGTTGGAAACGCTGTGGGGAAGAACAGTTAGGCAGGGAAGAGTCCAATCAAGGGCAAAGAAGTGCAAAGATTTCAGTGCTTGTGGAACTGTGGACATGCATATTTCTATATCTAAAGCACATTGTGGGAAGAAGAATCTCCAAAGGACCAAGAAACCACATCACACATGACATGTACATGTACATTTGCCTATTCACTCTGTGTCTTCTAGAAAACATCAGCAAACTTTATCATAAAATATAAAAGTAGAACCCCACCCCATGGATGGGGAACTTATCCCAGGACCTCTAAAGAATGCCTAAAAAGTCAGATACTAGTGAACCCTTTATATAGAGGCCTGTTTTGCATGGGCTCATTTGGGCCAATGATAAGCCATATATACAATGATAGTCCCATTGTATCACCTAGTAACTCTGTAGCCTTAATCTGTGTAAATATCCTATGATGGTCACACAGTGACAACATCCCCTACTAGTGTGTTTCTCAGAGAAAATCCCTGCCATGAAGGGTTGAATGACTGCATGATATTTACTCATATGTGCACACAACTATGGTGAAGTTTCACTTGTAAATTAGACACAATGAAACATTAACAACAAATAATGGTAAAATACAATAATCACAAAGACACACTCTAATGGGATCACGAGTGTTGATAGTCTTATACTTTAAGACTGTCATTAAGTATAAAATTGACCTGAAACAACAATTTTGTGATTCCATAACATCCAACCTGATCATTGGAATATCAGAGTGATTACTGAACAGAGTTCAGGGTGATCGTGTGCTGGGGAAGTCGCAGTGGACATGGAATGGTTGTGTGACCAGCACCAAGTCCTGCGTATCCACTGAGTCAAGTCTCTGTGGTCAGGAGGGAACTCACCTCTTCAGATGACTTAAAGAAGCTTCTAATTTACATTTAATTATTGAGAGTTCTGTCAACATTATTTCCTGTGTGTGTCGTGCAAAATAGTTCATTATTAGTAACTAGATAAAGGCATATTTTTGTGAATGGTAAAACATCATTTGTAGCTTTCTATGGGCATGTTTCTAGAGAGTGGCATGGGATAAGACTTGGCAGTGGACAGGAATGATCTATCTGCAATGTGGCTGGGCACCAACCAGTATGCTGGGATCCCAGAAGGAACCAAAAGATAAAGGAAAGTATAATCTCTGTTCCTTTATTTCTCTGTTCCAGAATGCACACACTAGTGCTGTTGGGAGACAACACCTCAGGTCTCCATCTTTTGGCTCAGAAACTTCTCACAGTTACTACTGGGTCCTTTGGCCTTCCTCCTTGGCGTAAAAGTTGTGTTATCAACTTCCCCAACTCTGAGAACATTGGCTCTAAATTACACGCTGATATCAGGCTCTTTGGTTCTTTACATTGTTGATGACATGCTATGGGGTCTTATTAGACTTCATACATAGGTGAGCCAATTCCCAAATAAATATTGTTCTACTCGTCTGTCTATCCTTATATCCATGTATCCATCAGTCTTATGGACAGCCATACCTATATAGTCTAATAAGAAATGCTGAGCACTTACCTCCCCCACCCTACAATTAACACCAGCAGATTTCAGTCTTAGAGGGGAGTTGACCTAAATGCTTGGAAAGAGCCCCAGATATGATTTCTACCTCTAAGGAGGTCATAGTCTAAAGAGACAAGTAGACAGAGAAAGGGTTCATGTTACAATCATGGAATAACTGGAGTCACAGTGGAGGACCTGCTCCAACTGTGGGTATCATATATGCCCTGGAGATTCCAGGAACTAGAGAGATTGAGTTTCTGGGTGGGTGACTGGGTTTGAATCCTGTCAGTTGTCACTGTTGAGATATAACTGATCTGTGTTTCAGTGACCTCAACTGGATAACTAGTTAAGAGTAGGGCTGTTTCAACAGTTAAAGCAGGTGAGAGTTGGAAGGGTCATCATATGTCTGATGTTCCTGGAGAAGGGCAGGGTGCACTCACCTAAAAGGACTCCTAATGTTAGTCTGTGTAGACAATGGAGGGAAACTGTTCCCCAACTGCATCTGGGCCTCATCGGCTGCTTTATCAAAGCTTAAACTTCTCTTAAACAGGAGTCCTTTGCTGATGGCCTTGCCCATAACCATTTATGTCGGACCACCACACATCCAGCTACAGATAGACAGGTGACTGTCATCCATCAGTGCAAGCCCTTCAGCTTAGCCCTGTCACCCAGAGTTAAAGCTACCCCTTCCACTCTGAGTGATCCTTTGTGGGGACACCAGGTAGGGTTGGGAAAGAAAGATTCAGGCAGTGTCTCAGTAGATCTCAAGACCTTGATCCAACTCCCCGCCCTGAAGCTCAGAGTCAAGGGCTAGATCATCCATCATCATTACAACCTGGTCATCCCGCCCTCGGAGTCACTGCCTGGGAAACTTCTGCAAGGAGTCAGACTCCAATGCCCGGATCGATTCTAAGTCTCACTTGTTGTTTCTAATCAGAACAGCGCTGCCTGACACCATGTCCACTCTTCTCAGAACACATGGGGTTTTCTGAAAGGTGTGTGGATGATGATGAATTAGAGTGTGGGCCCAGACTAATGAAGCCCATGCGTCTTCATAAGCCGGGACTGGAAAAGTGGCTGCAGATAGAACTAGGTGGGGAGGCTTGGTTGCCTGCTGGTAACGTGCATCCACCTCCTTTCCTGGGCACTGAGCATACAGTGAGCTGTGACTCTGGCAAAGAATGCTTCATGCAGCCTTCCAGTGCATAATCAACCAGGAAGGGTGGGACTGTGGGGTGACGGGGAGATGTGGAAGCGGGAAGATGGGATGTGAATGTGAAACAGAGATCCCAGCATCTTCCTTGTACGAAAAAAGGATGAGTTATGCTTGACACATAGCCTAATCGGGATCAGGTGAAGAAATTCAAAGCTCTTAGGGCAGTGCCTGGCTTACAGTCAGTGCTTTAACTATGAAAAAAAATAAGACAATACACACAACATAATCAGGCCAGCACAGATTTTCGACACATGTACCTCTCCATTGCGTCTGCCTTTTCTCTCCATTTGGTTACCAAGGCAGTGTTAGATGTGTTCATGTGAGCTGTGACACTCAGTTCTCCCATCAATCTTGCAAGTAAACAGAATTAGTCACACGTGATTCATGAAAAGGCAAGCTCAAAAACTGTGAGGTGACCTTCCCCAGCTACACCATCATAGGTACACCTAAGCGGATAACCGGATCATCATTCACGGTGGCTCAGGGTTGAGGTTCAGCAGTTAGAAAAACTTCTAATTTTCGAACATGTACTTCTGGCATCAGACACACACACAATGGTTATCCCTGATGTGACTCTTTTGAGACTCAGGCCTCCTTGAGGTGGAAACCACCTACTGAGGGCTACAGAGTGACTGTCACACAAAAGGAGCAAGATAGCCCGAACAGGTGAGGCTACATTAATACAGATAATATTGTGGGAAGTAGGACCTCACCGACTGCCTTCAGTGAGATGCTTATGCATGATATGAAATGTTGGCAGGGTCCTTAAACTCACCAAGCTTGTTTCCTTGTTGGCAGAAGAAGACTGTAGGTTGTACTGCCTGCAGAAGACAGATTCATCCCTAGGAGTCAATGAATGATCAAATATCAGACATTTGTCCCAGTCTTAGCCAAAAGTCAGTGTTCTCTGGCCAAGCAACCTCTGGGGTCCACACCATGAACAGAAAACATTAATTTGTTTGAACCTGTTTTTGAGTAGCCATGAACAGAATCAGTGAGATGAGAGACTATGAGCATCAGGGGCTGGACAGTGGGCTGGACAGCAGGAGAGAGAACAAGTTCCCTGTCACTAGATATTTTCCTGCTCCCTGGACGAACACACCAAAGAGTCAACATGAAGGGTCTCCAGCACAGCTGGACTGGTCGTCACGTTAACTATTCGGCTATAAATGTCTGGCTGGCCTGATCCCAGTCCGGCTGAATAGAATCCTTACAGACAGAACTCAGGATGTGCCTGGGAGCACCCTGCACAGCTGGCTGTGTTTTAGTGCCAGCATGAAACACTCTAGCTGTACACTGGGCTGGAACCTGAATCAGAAATGAAGATGGGAAGGTCTATCCCCAGGGCACTTCAGTCAGGTTTTAGTGACATCTCCCCTCCCAGCACCTCATCTTATACTGGAGGGATCCCTGCCCACCCCAAGGACATATGGTGAAAGAATGCCAAGCACCTGGTGCTGAAGCAGCCTTACAATGCCTTTCTCCTCCTTTGCCTAGAAGATGCAGCAAAAGCAACCATTCTCAATGCCTTGTCATCAGTAACACCTTTTCCACAGCTCTCTTAAGGCCAACCTGGGATGACGAATCTATGCTGGCCCCCAAAGTTGTTTGCTCCTTTCCTCAAGCTTAGAGGCCCCTAGGCCGAATCCAACCCTACCTCCTCTCAGCGAGGTCTGTCTGCCACTGTGTGCTGGTTGCTGCTGCAGAGATGCTCTGGAGGCTGTTCTTAATTATCTTAACAAGACAGACCAATCTAGAAACCCCAGTCTGTAAACCATTTGAAGTCACATGTTCTCTGGGGCTTGTGTCCCCACAGCCCACCATGGCAGTTGAGGACCACTGGGCTAAGCAGTTCATGCCTGCTAGAGAGCAGCCTCTTCAATGATTCACTAGCCTCTGGAGGCAAGTTCAGGCATAGAGCTGATGGGCAGATATAGGAGCAGGGCCCAGAGTTATTCCTTCCAATCCTAACTGGCACTATTCACTCCTCCCCGTGTTACCTCTAGGTAGCTTGCAACTAGATTAATAGCACAGAGGCAGAACCAACTTCAGCCTAAGGGCTGTGTACACAGGGTTTGTTTTTTACTTTACTTTTCTTTTTTTTTTCCTCTCTTTAAAATGATCTTTATTTTGTAGGGTTTTTTTTTTTGTTGGTCGTTTCTGTTATATGGGTTTTAATATTGTAAGACTTCTCAAATCCTTTCTAAGAGGTAGACAGAATATAAATGATGAATAAATAAACATATAAATAAATAAGGAAGATACAAGCGTCTTTTCTAAAGCAATTTTTCATTCCTCATTCCTTCTTTGTGTCTGTCACTCAAGGCAAGTGCCCTGACTCTTGTCTGGCCCCTTTCATGGCCTTATTCACCTCTATGTAGGAAGCTGTCTCACCAGGTCCTGGAATGCACTGTCATAGATATACCTCAGTACCCACATGAGATGGACGGGTGCTCTGGATTATTAATGAGACTGTCTTAAAGGTGTGAGGTTTTCTTTATTATTGACCCTCCTAATGGGGTGTTGATTGAAAGATTAGAAGTGGTAGAAATTTCAGGGTCTCTAAGTCTGTGCTATTCAAACCTTGTTCATTCCACAGGCATGATCAAAGCCAAGTGAAGCCACTGACCAGTGTGAGTATGCACTCTGGTAGAACCTGAAAAATGACATTGGGAAGGAGACCCGGCTTTATTAGGTTTTACTTTGTCTTCTATGGCTTTCCCTGGGTGGGTCAACACTGAGGCTGCCTTCTGTCCAGTTGGGGGGGAACTACAAAGACGATACTGACAGTCAGGGAGATGGTCAGTATGAGAGAATAGGTGGAATGGAGGCTGTGACTTGAAGCTCTTTGTTGATGCATTAAAGGGGGATGCTATCAGGTCAGAGTGGGTCCTTCTTGCAGCCTGGGGTCTCTCAGGGCTTGGAGAGGGAGTATATCCAGAGTGAGTTCTAGAGCCCTGGTTCCCCCCTGAGTGAACCAAATTCTACCAGCTGTTTACATTGGTAAGATTCCTTAGAAAAGGGCTGAGCACATGCAATAACAAGAAAGATTGGATGCTCTTCCCAACCTGAGAAATCTTGCATTTTTTTCTTAGCTTCTGGATGGTCAGGGAACTGATGCAAAAAACTGCAGTTCTCCATGTACAAGGTAAGAACTAAGAGCTTGGGCGTCAATGCTGTAGAGATCAATGTAGCATCTTCCTGTGTAGTGGTTGTTGGTGTTCAAAAGTATCCATTTTTTCTTTCTTTTCAACAAAGGATTACTTCCTGAAGGTTATCCACCCCTGTAAAAGAGTCTTCCTTATAGCCAAGAGTGGTTGCTAAGCATGGCTTAAGAAGTAAACCAAAATGTCAGACTGCCAAGGACACGTGGGCAGCCGGCTTTATTTGGATAGGCTAAGAAAGGGAGACGGAAGCAATGGCTAGAGCTCTAGGATTTCTCTTAGCCTATGATGTAACTTATTAAAATGAAAGTTCTCATTCAGTCTGATGACCTGACCCTCCAACCCTCCTGGTAACTAAGCAGCCAACGAAATAGTAACAAATTCGCCAGCCCTGCTCTAAGACTTTCCTCCGCTGCTCTCCCGTGTGGCCCTTACATGACTCTGAACTCATTCTTTTGCAGCTCATTCTACAGACGAGGGTTCAGAGGTCTCCAAGAGTGACATGGCCTCTGAGACAATAGGGCTCATCATGAGATGGACTTGGTCTGGAAGCTGAGCATCAATTACAGTGGCTAGCCTTGTTCTCCTTCTTCTGAGGGGCATAGGGCACTAAGGCCAAGTGGTTTGTTCCAAGAATGTCTTGGCAGCAAAAGAACACTTGCTCTGGAATTTGGTAAGATCCCATTTTGATCCACAGCTGCTCGGAGGTGGGGATAGATGCCTACTTCATGACTACTGGCATGGCTACCCACCTTCCCTGCACCTCTTTGTAGGCCTGTGGTCCCAGGGGTCCAGGAAAGCTACCTGAGTGTAGGAGAACCACAGCTTCACCGGCATGCGCTGCCATTGTTTATCCATCATAAGCACCCTTTCGTTGACCATATGGCTGAGGCTATAGCAAGCTCTAAGGTGTGGTCTTCCAGCATGGCTGCTAGAGCCCTACAGCATTGTCAATGATGGCTGGAGCTGTTGATGTTCTGGCCTACACTCCTGAGGAGCCCCATTGACCACAGGACACATTCTAGATCTGGAGCATGGCAAGGGGCCTGACCCATCCTGGCCTTACCTTGGTCCACGGTGTGAGCACTGCCCTGCCACCACACACATCCGCTCTCCACCAGGCACAGTTCTCTCTTCTCTCTGCTTGCACGGCTTTTCCTTCTTCCCTACTCTCTGCTAACTGCCAGCTATAGCCCAGGTCTTGCCTCCTTTAAGATTGTTTCTCTTTCTTCCTACCCCATTTCTTACTCCTCGCCACCCTGAAAACACTTCCCGCAGGCTGATGGAGTGTTTCCCTGAGCTACTCCGCACACTCTGAGGACTGTTTCTTGTGGACAGTAAGCTTTATTCATTTCATCCTTTTCACCTTGACTGCTGGAATGCTCAAGGGCCTGGTTCAGACATGTGGCCATCAGTCTCACCTGGCTATGTATTATTTCTTCAACCTCAGTAACCTTTTCTCCACTTTCTTATCTTTCCCTTCTATCCTTCTGTGTTATAATATGCATTGTCAGAACCCATCCTCAATCTGTTAGTGGAGCTGTTTGTATTGTAAGGTGGGGGAGGGGAGAAGGTGAACACCAAAGACAGAATTCAGTCAGTTAAAACCATAAAAGTCCACCAACTCCTATGAATTCAATTACGCACCAAATAAGAACAATACATTTCTCTGGAGAGGCAATGAGACAGCATGCTTTCTTCCCACCCAATGTAAAATGTTGTTGGTATCTTAGGAAATGAAAAATAAATTGTCCTGACTTCTCCCTAGCATTTATCTCCTGCTGAGGTTCCTCTTAAACAGCCTTAAAAAAAAAATCTATCTGCAAATCCAGGTCAGAAAATTAGGAGTGACAGATTGCAGAGTGCACCCAGGCTTTCCAGCTCACAGCAGATGCAGCGGGCAACAAGGCAGGGCATCCTGACTCCAGAATGGGTTTCTTCCCTGTACACCCAGGGCTGCACACACCTCATAGATGTGTGCGTCTGTGTCCGCTGCAGCCAAGCTGGCCACAGCACAGACTGCGATCTAGCTTGGCAAGTTATAAGTTCAATATGAGTCTCATGAGCTACAACCCAAGTGGGAGTGGCCTGCTACTTCTAGAGGCTATAGGAAATATTCCATCCTGATGCCGCACAGCTTCTGCTATGCTCCTTGGCTCAGGCAACCTTCCTGCACTGACACATCTCCTCATGGCTTCTCTCTCCAACAGTGATCCTCACAATGTCTTCCTTTAAAGACCCTTGCGATTTGATTACACAGGTCCCAAGACCCACCAGTGTCTGCCTCCCCATGCACCAGGATCAGAAATGCCACCATGGATAGCTTTAATATGGGTGTTAGGAATCGAACTAAGTCCGCATGTTTGAAAAGCAAGCTCTCTTCAGACTGAGCTATCTCCCTGGTCCCCAGTTTTCCTACCTTTTTGGTTATATTTACTGCAGTTCCTACAAGACCCAGCAAATTGATTTGGCTCAAATGATGCCCTCAAAATGGTCCCAGGAAGGGACAGGATCTAGGCTTCCATCCTATGATAATCTCTTTGCCCTCACAGCTGGCCTTTCTGCCACTCTTCACATGAGATCAGTTCTTTTAGAGAATAGGGACACTGCATCCCTGCTGACGTGGCCGTCCCTTATGTCACCCTTCCTCCTGCCCACCAGAATGATTCTGTTTCTGTGAGCATCTATTTGCAAAGCAGATCACAGACAGACATCTAAAGATAGAAAGCCATTATGGATCAGACAGGTGTCTGCATGTGTCCTCCACAGGCTGAGTCTCTTCTGTTTTCCCCCTTCCTCCTGCATCTGTGTAGGGAGCCTAGCGGCCGCACCCTGAAAAATGGCGCTGCCTGCCTCGGCCTTATCAGTCTTGCTGGCATAAATAACTCCTTATATGGCATTAGGCTGTGTTGGCAGTGACATGATTCTAAGCCCGAGAATGTGAAGTTGAAGCCCGAGAACTCCTGGCGTATGAGCAGGAGCTACGTGGCATTCTGTGTGTGGCCAGGGTACTTTTCATATGGCATGCTGTTGGGATAATGCCCAACCCTTAGCTGCTCTTTGAGGATCTTGGCAAAGTGTTCCTTCATTTAGTCTTAAGATTCCCACTAAGCTAATGTTGTCATTCCAGCTTGTCAGCTAAGGGAAACTGAAGCTCAGAGGGATACAGGACTGGCCCCAAAGCACAGGTCCAGGATGTGGTAAGCTGTGTCCATGTCCACAAAGGATACCGTCACTGGGGATAAGTGAATAGTCCAGAAGTGTGAGGTCCAGGCCTGCCCTATCTTAGTTCGGAGGCAGTGTTGCCTCTGGAGCATTCCTGCACTGAGGGGCAATAACCCCATCTTACCATGCACATACAATGTGAAGCCTGCCCATGCATAGCCTGCTAGCAGGCTCTATAGCCCCAGCAACTCTGTGGCAGAGGCAGGGTCCTGTGCTTAGTTCAATGGTGACAGGAATCTGCCAGATGCATATTTTCGCTGGAGATTTCATTTTATGTGCATTGGTGTTTTGCCTGCATGTATATCTGTGTGATGGTGTCAGATCTTGGAGTTATAGACAGTTGTGAGCTGCCACGTAGGTGGTAGGATTTGAACTCAGGTCCTCTGGAAGAGCAGTCAGTGCTCTTAACCTCTGAGACATCTCTTCAGCCTTTCGTTGTAGGTTTTGCCCAATTAATTGCTGAATCTGAAGTCCACTGTGGCACCCACTCCTCACCACGGCCTTTCCCTGCACAGCTGTCCTTATCCTACAGTGATGAACTTGGAATGTGGATCGAGTTTTGCTAGCTAATGTACCTGGGACATGAAACCAAAAGCAAATGTGGACACTTCCACACAGTTTCCAGTAAACACAGAGACTGGGCCTGGTGAGGTTCACAGAAGATGGGAACCCACTCCTAGACAGCACTCCCCTCCACTCCCCAGGAAACTGACTCCTGCAGAAGGCAGCTTACTGGTGCAGGTCACCACTTCACGGAGGGAAATCAGAAACCCAGGTGTCCATGCAGACTAGGAAAACAAACTTCCACACTGTGTGAGGCAGAAGTGACATGGTCATGACCATATGGAAGCCAAAACATAAGCATCATGTTTAATCTCTGATTAACAAAGGAGAGAAGAGTTTTCTGAAGTGTCTAGAATTTGACTTTAATTGTTCAGTGTAATGGATTTGTAGAGCAAAAAAAATGTGGGGAAGGAGCATTGTGTGATATGGCTGAACCCTTGATTTAAGTTGGAGAAGTTAAAGGCTGGAAGGAATGGCTAACCTCAGTTGGACCTTCATGGTCTCAATCAGTGTTGCTTATTATGTGGATTCTGTTAGTGCCATTCTCCAATGTGGCATCCCTCACAGACACAGGCAGAGACGCAGATGTGTCTGTCTAGGTGAACTTCTCTGGGACTTTCATAGATAATACTGTTCCTCCTTCCTTCCTTCCTTCCTTCCTTCTGACACTCACCGTACTATGGATAGCTAGAGAACAAAGGTAGCAGAGCTCTGCTGCCTTGATTTGCTATCTTCTGTTTTCCTCTTTGGAATATTTGCAGCTCGCTCTCTCACTCTCTCTCTCACTCTCACTCTCACTCTTTCTCCATTTCTTCTTCTTCTTCTTCTTCTTCTTCTTCTTCTTCTTCTTCTTCTTCTTCTTCTTCTTCTTCTTCTTCTTCTTCTTCTTCTTCTTCTTCTTCTCCTGTGTGTGGGTGCATGTGTGTGCCCTGTGCCCATGTGCAGAGGGCAGGGTTTGTTACTGAGTACCTCCCTGAATCTCTCTCCATCTTGTTTTTCAGAGATAGCATCTCTCTCAATACACTAAGAGCTCCCCAATTCAGCTAGGACTAGCTGGTCCCTGAGCTCCACAGATCCTTTCTTGGCCTTCCCAGTGCTGGAATTATGAACACTTGCTTTTTGTGTGGACTCTGGGGCATGGAAGACCTGAACACAGGTTCTCACACATATGTGGGAATTACTTTACCATATTCCCAGCCCTGTGCTCATCACTGGGTACCACAGAGGAGAGAAGTTGCCATCTCATTATCTACTCTGTTCCCACTACAGGAAGTTTCCTTTGGGGGTTGGGACACTGCCATCCCCTGACTAACTGCAGGCTATTTGGGACAACAAGGTTTGGAAGGCAGAGTAGAGGGCAGGTAAGTGAATCACATTTGGAAGAAATTTCAGCCTTTTCTAGGTTGAAATATCAAATGAGAGAGCTCGATGTTCTTTGCCCGATTCTGGATTTCACAGCATTGGGTGTTTGGGATCTACCTTCCTCTTTACCTTTTCTTCTTGCTTCCTGAGTAGAGCCTGAGAGCTGCTTAAGAAAGGAAATGTCCTGTATTCCACCCAGGTTGGACCCCACAGGGGCACAGAGGGCATTGAGTGAGGGACTGACTACATGAGCAATAATGCCATACTTTCATTCTTCTGAAAGTCAGGTCAACATAAGCTGGGGAGTATGGTTAGCAGCAGTCTCCTTACATGGTTTCTGCTTGAGCTTCTGTCCTATCTTCCCTCAACGATGCAGTGTGATCTAGAGTCAAAGGTCAAATAAACCCTTTCCTCCCCATACTTGCTTTAGGTTGTAATATTTATCACAGCCACAGAAAACAAACCACAGCAGCCTGGTTTCTGAGAAATGGCTCTCAAATACAAGATCAGGAGCCAGGCAAGCCACGTTCTGGATGGGAGCCAGTGTCCAATACTGGCAGGAAAAGAAGAACCTCTCGGGCTCCACTGGTGCTTGGCTCCAGCGTGCTGCTTGGCTCCCAATGTGGCCAGGATCCCAGTGGAATGAAGAGTCAGGAGCGCCAAGTGCTCAGTCGGCAAGGGCATCATGAGGCAGCCAAAGACATTGAGAGCAAATCCCAGCAAAGACGGGGAGGTGTGTGTGTCATGAATTACCCGGTACAAGTGTGAGTGGCATGAGCAGCTGTCATCCTCCTCTACCATTGGAGGCTACTGCCTTGGGGGGAAATACAGCTAAAGGGACCCAGGTCCTGCCAGAGTTCAATTGCAGTTGGACCACTCTCTTGGCTGGGATGACTTGGGGAGACATCAAAGGATGAAGTATGAATTAAAGGCAAGGAACAACAGACACAGGCAGGTATCACAGGGAAGGAGTGGCAGTTTCTAAAATAACAGTTTCCTAGGCTGCTAACTGGTCTTGGGGTGAAGCACTGTTAAGACCAGCTTGTTCCTCTGTGGAATGGCACCTGGACACCCATCCTTCTTCCTTGCACAGAACCTTCTATCATGGGAGCCACCATTGTTCTTGAGAAGGACCTTCCACTTCAGGCCCAAGACAGTGCTGGTCTTGTGAAGGAGTGTTTTAAATTTGTGTGTGCTCCTATCATACTTCCCTCTCTTTCAAGGTATTATCTTGAAGGACCTAACGGCCAGGCATGCCTCCTGAATAGAATGGGAACTGACTTTCAAGCATGGCCAGTGGATGGCCAACTCTTCCCGCATGCTGGCTGTTTTGAAAGCCATCCTGAGCAGCTCCAGCACTGGCCCAGAGGGTATGAAGGTGGGAGCTGGAACGGATTCAATGACAGGGAAGCAGTGGTCACTGTGGAAGCTGAAACCACCTTCAGTTTGTAAAGTCAACTGTGACGCTAAAAATGCATCAGCTTGCACTGTGGCTTGAGAACGACATCCTCCAAGAGACCACAGAATAGAGTCAATTTAACCCCATCCCAACCTCACGTCCATGTTAGGCCACTGGGGACTCAGGGAAGGATAATGGTGCATCAGTATGTCCTTCTTTAAATGCAGGGCACACACACACACACACACACACACACACACACACACACACACACACAGAGAGAGAGAGAGAGAGAGAGAGAGAGAGAGAGAGAGAGAGAGAGAGAGACTTTATGTAGGTCTAGGGAATATGCTACACCTTAGTGGGCCCCAAGAAGTATATAACAAGCACAAATTCCTCTGTTCACTGCATTTTGCAGTTAGAAACCCATCCCATGGAGTTAAATGTGGGTGCCAGGATGCTGCGACCAATGTTCCATAGGTGCTAGGCTGGGAATAAGGAAAGCTCATGGGAAGTACTTCTAGCAGAGATAACTTACTGAGGGGGCAGTGCCACACTCTTGGGAAGCATATTGGAAGAAAAGGAAAGAGTTCATGGTGGTGTAAACTGCAGATATGAAGAGTGCAGACTCAAGAGGAAGGGAAACAAACCCCGAAGACCAGGATAGGAGTAAAGTTGGTTGTATAAGCTGTGCGAGTTCAGTGCAGACAGACTTAAAGAATTCAGGTGGGAGACTGAAGAGCCTTTGGAAGGGAAGCTGGCCCAGAAGGGAGAGGGTTCTCAGAGCGTAGGGAGTTTGAACTTTACGCTAGAGACAATTAAACAGCATCAAAAGATCTTGGTGTAGAGATCGTTAGATGTCCAGGAAATGCAATCTAAAGCGGGGTAAGAAGAGGTGACACAGGTTAAATCCTGGACACCTGAAGAAGCATCAAATGATGCTTCCAACAGGATCTTACAGAAATAGCATAGCTTTCAGTTAGGTCTGTGAGGCTGGGGTGCTGGCTGGTTTCGTGTGTCAACGTGACACGTGAGAGCCATCAGAGAGGAAGGAGGCCCAGTTGCTGGAAGGCCTTCATGAAATCCAGCTGGAAGACATTGTGATCCATGGGGGCAGGCCCAGCCCATTGTGGGTGCTTTGATGATCCTGGGTTCTATAAGAAAGCAGACTGAACAAGCCATGTGAAGCAAGTCAGTAAGCAGCATCCCTCCATGGTCTCTGCATCAGCTCCTGCCTCCAGTATCCTGCCATGATTGAGCTCCAGTCCGGACTTCCTTGGGTGATAAACAGCAATGTGGAAGTGTAAGCTGAACATACCCTTTCCTCCCCAACTTCCATTTTGGTCATGGTGTTTCGTCCTAGCAATAGAAGCCTTTACTAAGACACTGGGGATCTGAGAACCAGTGAGTGGAACTGATGTCGAGGAATGCCTATACCTACATGCTATATCTCATGTGGCTATGGGAGAGGTGGTAGTTGATACAGATCCAGTTCTCACCATGCCTCAGGGTTTTACTGCAAGAGAGTAGCATACATACCATAATTTCCCCATAGCCTGTAAGACAGCCTCTGCTGTCCTATCTTGAGGACAAAGATATTAATCATATGTGTAATGGACTGGTCAGTAGGAAGCCAGCTTATAGATGGCCCTAGTTGTCTTGCGCCCCCCCCCATTCATGACTTTATGCTATTACCTCCAACCAAGGTGGCTTGTGACCAATAGCATGTACCACAGGTGATGTGATGGTCACTTCTGAAGATAGGGTTGAAATATCTATGGCTTCTTTCATTTTCCCTTCTCTCAAAGGCTCTCTCCTAAACCAGCTGTGTTGGGGAACGTGCTAACAAGTTGTGAGGTTTCTGGGACAGGCTGTGGGAGGACCCACATGACAAGGAATGGAGAGGTATGGGTAACACAGCCCGGTTGAGTCTGCCCAGAGTCCCACTAAGCCTCCTGTGACAGAAGGGGACCCAGTTCCCAATCTCCAGAGGTTGGATCATAAATGATTCTACCATTTACTTCTGAGTTCTGGAATTATTCCCCAGTGCTACTAACTCATACACGAGGCATTTATTCCAGTGAGGACAATGAGCCATCAGAAGACCTCTCTGAAGTCTTCAAATCAGTGGTGTATGTTGAAGACAGGTATTTAGGGGCAAGGGCTGGGGCAGGGGTAGGCATTTAGAAGGCTGGGTTTTGTGGGTAGGATGGAGGGGAACTTCTTACCCATATGGTTAAGTTTTGTCAGTGACAGGTGAAGTAGGGGGACAGATGGCAATTAGGAAAAAGGACAGAGCAAACTGCCCAGGCAGAGCTAAAGTGAGGCACTGATGTAAATCTCCAACGAGGGCAAGATGAGAAGCTGTTAGGGCCTATGAAAAACAGCATCGTGCCAGCACATCTATCTGAACAGTCCAGCTTGGGCCAATCTGGTCACAATAAGGCCGGGATCCTCCAATAACAAGGAGAAAATCTTTTGGCATAGCCACAGCAACATTTTTACAACTCCACGAGACTGTCACTTTGAACATAGAGCTTTAGGGTCTAATGTAGTTAAATGCACTTGGAAAAGAGCCAGTAGCTGTTATTTTTAAAACCACAGGGAGCTGCTGAGATCCTTTTAAAACCAAACCGGAGAAAGGTTATTTTCAGCCTTGCATGCTTGAGGGCCGTTGATGAGAGGATGTCAAGCCAGAGACCCTCGGGCCTCTGAGAATTAACTCAGTCACAGAGAAGGTGAGTCGCCTGTCAGTTGGAGAAGCTTCTTTTGAATCCTCTATGCTGAGAAACTCCCCCTGACACCTTCCCCTGCAAAAAGGACAGGTGGCTGTTCTCGATCTGCAGACATTCCAAGGACACTTTCTAGAGGCCAGGCCATAGACCGAGTCAGGGATACCAACCACCTGTGCTCATCTATCTTGTCCTATAGTCCACTTCTCTTGCCAGGTTGGTGTCCATCCAAAACTCAAACACTAGAACCTAATGCCAGTGTGACACCGCAGAGACATTCGGGAAGTGACTGGGATTTGTCCGTATCTACAGGTTAGAGCAGGTTCCCTTGTCCTTTTCCACGAAGATGTGCAGAAAGAGAACACGAACTTCCCAGGCTCCACGGTATAGACTGTCAGCGTGGGACATTTTGGGTTGCGTACTTGGAAAGGAGGTACCCAAAGACTGCAGGGACTGGCCAGTAAGGAAGCCATCCATGACTACCCAACTCTGATGGGTTTCAGGTGTAGCGTTTATCCACTGCTACTGCAGCTGGAAGTGGCTGGAGGCCTCTTCCACGAAGAAAACTGGTGAGTTATGCTAATTGTCATTTCCTAGGTGTGCCATGGCTGGCTGGCTGTAATGACAGGAGGGGCACATAGAATACCCAGCCCGTGTGGAGATCTACATTAGAGTCTGAAGAGAGGCAGCATGTGGTGGCGCAAGTAGAAGAGAAAGCTGTGAATTTCATGTTTACTTGGCAGCAGTGACATCCCAGTGGTGTAAAGGAAGATGCTGTGGGAAGCTGGGATGTCCTTAACTGGTTATACTGAGGTAACCTACTCCCTGCCATTGCATGAGGTGCTGCTAAGTGGAAGCTTTGCTGCTGCCTAGCTATGCAGGTGCTACTGCATACACCAGACGCTTCCAAATACCAGATTTCCCAATTCCATTCCTTATCAGCTCCCGTATCAACGAGACAGTGGGGTCCCAGGACCACTTTCTCCCTACTTTGTTCCTTCTGAAAACAAACCAGGCAGACCAATAGCTCCTTCTCCAATGTAAAGCCTAAGCAGGAACTAAGAGATCCTGTCTCCTTGAATGTGATATCCCCAAACGTCTACATTGTTGTTGAAGTTCTTCATTCTACTCATCAGGAAAATCTCAAACAAGTAGCAACTTCAAGTAAAGACAAACTCAGAAGTCATTTACTGGATAATTATCGGAGCAGGAAGAGACAGATAAGCAGGTGGCCGCCCACAACTGCAAAGGCACATGGGAGAGGTGAAGATGTACAGCTAGCTGACTGGTAAGCTCTGGAGTTTCCGGAGGACGCATGATGGGATATGCACTGTGAAGTGACTGGGAACATGAAACTCAAAGGTAGCCCTCCATGCTGTATTCTCTTTGGCGAGCTCCCTAGCTCCACTCTTCTCTTTTTCACTCTGCGACTTCTTACATGAGCATCCCTGCCGTCCTTATAGCACTAGGACTGCTGCCACCTCAGGACCTTTGCACACACCAGCGTCTCAGTGAAACTTCTTTGTTTACTTGTTATTGGTCTGCTAAGGCATTGTTTTATTCTTCATCCAGGCCTGGTGGAATGGGACTTTCTCCTGTTGCCACAGCTCCACCACCACCACCACCCCATCTTCCATTTTTGGGTGGTGACCTGACTCCACTGGAATGGACTCCCTCTGGTTTATTCTCTGCTGCCCCTGTAGTTAGTAGCATGTATTCGTTCTTAGTAAATAAAGATGTATTTAATGAAGGTGGTAAAGTCACAGGCCAAAATTTAGGTATCAAAAGCGGAATCATGGTGACAGGACAGAATTGAGCTGGAAGGCTAACAGCCCCAGGGGTTCAGTTGAGTTAGCAAGTAAGAAGGGAGCAAAGAGTCTCTCATTTATCTTATCATAGCCTGGTAGCCTGAGGTTGCTAAATGGACTAAAGGGTATGCTGAACTGCCATGGCCTTCCCGAGCTTGTCCTCAGGCTGCTGCTCCCACCCTCTTTTACTAGCAGCCTGTGAACTGTAGGGCGCTGTTGCGTGTTCTCTAGCACACACTTTTCATACCACATGGTCAGAAGATGGAAAGGTGGACACTTGATAAATATAAAGGTCAGAACTTTAGGAGTAGACACCTGTGTTTTGGGGATGCATAATAAAAGGATAAGAAAAAGTTAAAAGGATTCAAAGTTATTCTGTGTTTACACATTGTCCCAAACCCCAGATGTGTCCCAAATCAATGTATTCGGGAAGAAAGCAACACCTCGACGACTCGTGAGACTGCTCTGGGAATTCCAGGATCAGGAAGCCTGCTGTGTGAACTTCCAGCATGAAGGGTGTACAGAGTGAAATCACAACACACTAGCGACCAATGGGAGAAGGAACAGAGTGGTACTACACAGAGACCGTGACCTTTGTGTTCCATTTCAAATTATAGGCAGCACCAAAGTCCCTGCTCTGCTCCATGCACCTCTCCTACAGAGGCCTTTATCACAGGCTGGGATAGGACAGGTCTCTCCTGCCTAGTCCATTGACTGGCCCATAAGAGAGAGAGATGGATAAGTCATTCTTGCATATGCAATCTGTGTAGGTCCTTGATGTCTTGTGGGGAGCAAGAGTTGTACAAGGCTCTCGAGTATGCAAGCTTTATAGAGCTGTGTAGAAATAACTAGATTTTTGGTCTTCATCTATATTAAAATAGAAGAGATTTTGATGGGGAGCCTTTATTAGCTACAATACAAAGCATTTTTTGTTTCTCACACGACAAAATAGAATTTTCTTTAAGAAGAAATAAAAACCCTTCTAAATTAAAATAAAAAAAGCACACTGTTTCATAAAAGCATTCCAAAAACACAAATCTGGGACAAAACAACAATAATCGATTGATGACTGCCAGTGGTTCATTTGCCGAGTAGGCACGATGGTGAAGTGTGTGTCCTTAAGCAGCCTCCCCAGAAGCAGGTCCTGGAAAAGAGAAAGACGAAGATCGTTACACATCAACAAAGCAACCATGACAACATATAGGCCAAATGGTGGTGGGGATTGGGCACACACAGGACACACATGAGAGGCAGTGCAGCAGTGACTGGCGGAAGTGACGGCAGAAACCATTGGTGGAGTATACAGGACAGACAGACAGGACAGATAGGACAGACAGACAGTATGGCACTACTGGGGCCATGTGCTACGTTCAGGGCTAAGTTCAGAAAGGCCATGCTTGTGTCACCCCAACTGTGGGAAATAGATGGTAAACTTCTCGTGGGTCTGTCCTAGGCACTTGCTTTTGATTCTTGTCTAATAAGAGATTGCACGTTTGGGTGTTTAAATAACCCCTTTAGTAACGAACACCACACCCAGGTGACACTCAGAAGGAATACAGCAGCCCCAGTGTATAGGGTCCCTGTGTGGACATTTGCTCCAACTGCATGTGCTAGGGGACAAAGTGACAGGCTCATAGCTTACAGAGACCTAGCACCTTCTGGTCTTTCTAGAACATATTGCTCCACATGTCTCCTGGCAACCTGGCATGTTCCAGTGACAGCTAATAAGTCCCCAACCACATAAGAAGACCATGCAGCCAGTGACTTCAGCACCTCACACCTACATCAGCCTGTCAGCTCCTGTGTGTCTCTCATCCCTACCTACATGCATGGCTGACTTTCACAACCCCATTTCAGCTTCAACCCTGCCTGCTTCTAGACCCAGTACATCACCCTCACCCAACACCACCTCTGCAATCACTGTCTCTGAGTCTTTTATTCCACGAACATACTAGGGCTACCTGCATATGACGCATTGAAGAACCTGACGCAAACTGTGTATCAAAGAACTAACACACAGAAATAAAATACTTTTAATATGGCAGCTCTCCCAACCTTTAATCAAAGCTAATTTCTTGAGTGGCTTTTAGATGCTTCAAGTTTCTAAAATGTAAAGTACTAGCTCAAGTCTGCTTGGGAGTTTACTGGCGGATGAAAGGCAACCCACACAATAAAGCAGGAATTCAAAATTGGTCCTGGATTGAGTCTTGTCAGCCAGTAATCTCTAACAGAAATAGTGGACTCTTTTGGCTGAAGATGAGAGAGAGAGACCCTTGGCAAGCTGGCAGGATCCAGAGAAGAGGAAAAGAGGGGAAGATAGGAAAAGACACTGGGGAGCCTGCTTTCTCCAAGAGGTCCAGGGCTCCAGGAGGGAGGAGGCCCTTTACTAATGCTTGGTATAAAGCCTGACGTTCAACAGGCTGGCTCTTCAAAGGCATCTGTTAAAGTAGGCAGGCTCCCGGAAGGAGAGAATACAGGTCTGATGATGAGTGAGGATCTCGCCCCTCCTATAAGGCACATAGAAGGGCACCCAAGGTCATCTAAACTGAACTCAAGACCCTTATCTCTCCTTGCTCATCCACATGCCCCTAGCCTACCATGTGCCAGATGCCATGAATCCCACAGAAGCAACAGTACGCGTTCTCTCTCTCTCTCTCTCTCTCTCTCTCTCTCTCTCTCTCTCTCTCTCCCTCCCTCCCCCTCCCTCCCTCCTCTCTCAACACACACATATACGCAGATGCAGATACCACTTTATAACCTGTTTATAAAGTTGTAAAAGAAGACCAAAGAAATCCTGGTACATTTTTTTTTTCCTATCTGATACAAAGCCACCACATTCCTTCAATCTACCATGCACAAGATCTGTACCACAGATGTTTTATTATTTTGATGGTGGAAAGGTCAAATACCTAGTCACAGAGCATTTGTGTCAGAATTCACAACATTCCAAGGGTCTTTTGAGTGGTCACTGGGTACAGAGATTTTTGGCCAGGGAAGAAGGTTTCCTGTGTGTGTGTTGTGCTTCGAGTCTTACTGAAATTGATCGGCAAGAGCTAGATTATGAGCTGGACCAATGGGACAAGCGAATGTGGTATCTGGGAGAGAATGGCACAGACAGGAAAGGGTCACAAGGGGTGAGGCGTCTTTGGAACAATAGCAAGGCTTTGGTGCAGTGGGCAGGTGAGGAGGAACCCCCTCTACATGCAGAGGCAGAAACAGCAGTAAGACCACGCAGGGCTCCACACATAGCTGAGCACTAAGAGAAAGAACTGAAAATGAATTCCCTGAAGGGGGTCCGAGTGGAAGGTGGGGTGCGCTCCTTGAACTAGGAGTCCTCCGAAGGAATTATGAGTCATCTGGAAGTGATTGCAATTTCCCACTAGATAAAGAGGGTGGGATGGGATGAGAACCGAATTACAGCTTTCCCAGACAGGGCACAGTGTCAGGATGACACGGACCACTTTAAAGCTCTCTCCTTCCTGTCACTATAGAACTGCATAGAGGACATAAGCTTTATTTTATTCACTGCAGATTTTTGAAAACAGTGACTTAGAGGCAGTTGGATTTCTGAGTGTATTTCAAAGCCATCAGTTTTATATGGGACCTTTCTCTGTAACACACCATGATGAGTATCTCTATGTAATTTTGAGCTAAATGGAGAGAACTAGGATTATCTGCACTGTAATTATTTCCATGACATCTCTTTCCCCACAGGGGCCTCTCAGCTAGCCTCCCTGTGCCTTGGGCATGGTTTGGTTTTCTCTATGCTGACTGACTGAACCCGCCTGAGGCTGTGTGCTGAGCCAGCCTGGAGACAGCAGGGCACCCGAGTTCTCCACTCTTCATTTGCTGGGCTCTAGGAGCTTTGTCCTAAGTTCTGAGTAGAATTTAGTGCATGGAGGTGTGCTCTCTGTCTGCAGAGCAGGAAAGCTGGAGGGAGCTCCTGCATACCAGTCTTGTCCCTCACCTACCAGCCCAGCTCATCTCTCCCTTTCATCATCTAACATAGTTGCCATTTCCTCCAGGATCAAGCTGCCTTATGTAAACACACAGCAACAGGAGAGAATGAAAGACCTTTGACCTTGTTTTGGGCATGCTTGAACCTGCAGAGCTGTCAAGATAGATATTTGGGTCATGTTCATTCTATGGGTAGGCACCCTGCAGTCGAGAGGAGGTTTCACTCAAGGTTACCATGCTAGGTGATGGGTGGTCCTATAATGTGCTGTCCTATAATGTATCATGTTCTGTGAGGGTATCCTCTTTCATCTGGCCCTAAGCCCCTGTTGCATTGAAAAGTCAGTGCATCTCCTCATGTAGAAACGTGGGGCAGGGATAGGGAAGGGAGGAGCAGTGACAGTCATGATGTTTGGCTGATGACTGGTGGGATAGAAGGTAGCAGACAGCCCCCATAGTAAGAAGCCTTCACTCTGATGAGACCAGTGTAACAAGGAGACCAGAAAAGGCAGTGTTTTAAAACTCCAAGGCTCCAGATCCCAGCAGCTGTATTCAAACCTTGCTTCTATAAGTTATGAGGATTTAGAGCTAACATAATGACCTCACCTTCCGAAGCAGGGTTGCTTCCTCTATAAAATGCAGACGCCAACACTTATAGTAATTAGAATTCAATGGAACAGTTTACAGGAAGTGATAAGCACATGCTTGGCCACTGATACAGCTTGCAACTACTATGCAGTGACATCCATACGGAAATCAAGTCACAGTCACAAAATCAGCTCTTCAGAGAGGGCAGAGGACTGCAGTATAATTACCAGCAGAGGGGGCCCGGGCTGAGTTCAGAAAGGATGATGGAAGAGTTAACAGTAGAGAGGACACTGAACTGAGTCCTGAGAGTTGGGGCCAGTTCCCATGTGCAAAAGGGCAGGGAATACTGAATTCACTAGAATGATCAGATTTCAAATGACTTAAAATGAAGGGTCCTGTATCTTTTAAGTCACTATATCCCTACTATCTAATTTGCATCTAGTACAGAACTCACCCTCTGGAATGCCATCACATGAGAAGACAGAGGGACTCACAGGAACACACAGTCCAGGAGCAGAACCCATGAGCATAGTACAGTATGTGGCCACTACAGACACTTCTTAGAGCAGCAGGAGGAAATCAGGTTTTTGGGAGGGAGTGGTGACCAGGCAAGAGACTGTCCAGCAGTTGGGATGCTTGACTATCAGCCAGATTGCCCCGAGAATTGCCCAGGAGAGAAGTAAAGCACACTAGGGAGGATATCACTTCAGGATGGCTCTGGTGAATCTACAGTTTAATCCACCGAGAGATGCAAACTGAGAACAGACTATCAGAAAATGATGGGATGCTGGAAGGTGAGGCTGGTTGGGGGAAGTGTGTCCCTGGGGGCTTGTCCATCCAGGGACTGTGTCTGCCCCCTTTCTGCTCCTACTTGGCTCTGAATCTTGCTGGTTGTGGCAGATACTGCTCTGTCAGGAATCCCCTTTAGGTCACAAGTCACAGAGAAGCAAGTGTTACTAACATAGCAGCCAGTAGGTACACCCAAAACAGACAGGACAGCTCCTACTTCCTGGAGTAATACCCATTCACAGTCTGATACAGCTGTGGACTCTGGAAAAATGAAATATAGACAACATTCTACAATTCCTGGCTGTTAGAAGACCACCCTCAGCCTACTCACAAGTCCTGATTGAAGAAGCACCCCTGAGGACTGACACACTTTAGTCTCAGGACTGGGTCTGAACCAGGGAGAGCAAGGGAGTGTGTACTTCACAGAGCCCTACAGGGAAGGGATTGGTACTCCCAGAGCTTATCCAATGGACCACTGCCAACATGTGGCCTGTAGCCCCGTGTCACAGTTTTGACCCATAGAATTATATGATAATAAACTATTTGCTGTGTAAACCACGAAAAAGAAAAGGCCACATTTATTACTTGCTATGCCAATTGCTAAACAAGAGTACTTTAGAAGGAAAGGAAAAGCTGACACTATAACATGCCACATTCCTCCCCTATAAGAACAAAACCCCAAGCAAACAACAAACTAAATAAACATCACCATTTTGCTCTATTAGGAGAGATTCATTTTCTTTCTATGAGCAATTTGAGTGTTTCGGTTAATTCTGACTATTAAAAAAAGAAAAGTTCATATGCTTCTCTTCTATATTAAATACATGAATTCAATCTTGACCACTGAGCTCTATGTGACTGTATCACTGTCTCTTAAACAATGCCTACAGTAGTATCACATTTTACTGAAAGTTATAGTACTGGAGGGTGCATCATTTCCTAGGTACTGACAGGAAGGGACACCTGCCCAGACATGTACAGCTGAGTGCCGGAACTCAAATATAAACACTCGAAATCATCCAGCCAGGCATGGTAGTATACTCATGCAATGAGTTCCAGGCCAGCCAGGGCCACAGAAGGACAGCAAATCTCAACAACAACAACAACAACAACAACAACAAAACAAAACAAAAACAAAAACAAAAAAACCCAAACAAAAACAAACAAAACCCAAAACCCCAAAAAACCAAAGAACCAAAACCTACAGATAACACCCTCAAATATCACACCATAAGAGAGAAGGATCAGAAAGATCATGTGGCCCAGGACCTGAGTGGTGGTGCTTGTATGCAAAGTGAGAGAAAATTAATGATACCATCCCTCTTTTACAGATACCTGCTTTGCAGATCTCCAAAGTTTAAAGGAAGGAAGGAAGGAAGGAAGGAAGGAAGGAAGGAAGGAAGGAAGGAAGGAAGGAAGGAAAGAACTGTATGAAACAACTGGTTTGGTTTTATTTTATAAAAGCCCTAATTTTCCAGATTCAGAAGTATAAAGCACTGTTTGTTCTCCAAGGCCAGGCTTGAAAAATTGCTTGTATATTTCTGTAACTTTTGCTTTCACACATATGTGTAAAAATGAAAGGTTCTCATTTAACCTTCAGTTTGGCCGACTGAGTTAACTTACAGACTCAGAAAACCTTTGCAGACTGTCAACATTCATTGAAAATTATGCCACGAATCTAGGTGCTGATAGCCTGTGCCCCCAGTTTCTAGCCTCTGGCCCATTCATGCTGTGAATGTCCCCTGGCTGCCCCAAGAGGTCCCTTTGGACCTGAGGGTTCTGTTATACGGGAAGTAGTGGTGGTGGCACTATGTTTCACCTGCATTAGCAGGAACTGTCCCCCGATCTCCTCAGCAACTCAGAATCATGGACAAAAGATGCTTACCTTGTTTGCTCTAAGTCACTTGGAGCTCCTCTGACAGTCCAAGGTGGTTGACATTTCCTAACAAAAGAAGAAATCTGTTTACTCAAAATAAATATAAGGAACCCCCCCCAAACTAAAGATAAATATTTTATATAATCTACCATTAAAACTTAAGCCAAATGATTAACAAATAACTTTATTAAACCCTTGTCACTTTTAAGAATGCCCTCAATTATTAACCAAAAGATGTATTACACATGACTAGTTATGAGGTTTTACAGTTGTTTAACAGGGAAGAATTGGCCCCAATTAAACTGGCTAGACTAAGGCTTTTTAGATGACTAAAACAAATTAAACTTTTTAAAATGAGAATTTAGGTGATCTTAAAACCTTTCTAGAATGGATAATGAAACCGGCTATGTTGTAATCTCCCTGGCTTTATTAGTTATATATTAAGATAAATTAAGTGAGATTAAAATCTTATTTCGTTTATTTACCTTTGAAAATGAAGACCGTTTAAGGCTTACACATCCTCAGCCTTGGCGAGTGCGACCTCAATTAGGCAAGTCAGAATGTCTTTAAAAGCTCTCTGTTTATGCTTCCAGCATGGAGCGAGGTGTTCATTAAGGTACCAAAAGTCTCATAAAAAATCCAAAGTTGCACTAGTGAAAAAACGCTCGACAAGATGAAATCTGATCACATCCTTTTCAGAAAAGCCAGTAGTTATTTTAGAACCAGTTTTTAAAGTCAGGTTTGGTTTGCATGGGTTTAACGTGCCACCTGAGTAACTTGATACCGTGTGGACTCTTTAGACCGCATCTGAACCTATGGTGAATATACCATGGCACGTTTAATTTTATACCACTTTTAAAGGAAGCTGTACAATATTTAGTGTGACCCTTTTATGACAAGCGCTGTTAGAGGAACCCTTTCCCTGTTTACAGCTATTTATGAAGGACTTTTTAAATAGAAAAAAAAAACCATGAAATCGTTAGCTCACACACACAAAATTTCTTTCAAAAGTTTATTTAGTATCAAGCAAGAGGAGACTTTGCCTAACACTACAGAACATTTCAGGACTCGGTTACAAAAGAATACCACATTGTCTGCACTTGTAATCGGCTCCCTTCTTACGCAAGTTGGCAAGAAAGAAAGAAAGAAAAAAAACTAACATATGGCTGAAATATAAAATAACTAAACTCTATGGAAACCTTTAAAATGAAAGGTGAGACTTATGTTAAAGAATGGATTAACATATTTAGTAAACCTATCTTTTTGTTTAACACTAGTTAATCAAAGTTATTTTTTTTCCTTTTCATAACCTAGTTTTCATATACAGACTGCAAATAACAAAATTTTACATGTCCTTCTTCTCCCTGCCAAGTGGATGCTTCAACAAAGTGGCTTTAAGTTCCATCCATTCAGATTTTAAGCATTTTGATTTATTTAAAAAGGGATTGGTCATAGAAAAAAATTACTTTGAACAGTATACAGGACGGTGGAGACTGGCTATTTCACAACATCAGACAGTACAATCAGTATCTGCCATATGGCTGGTCTCTGTAGACGCCCTTCGCCGTCCTCGCCGAAGGAGCCTTATGTCTTGAGTTAGTCCATTCCTCTTGCCCTAAAATCAGGAAGATGAATCATAATTAGGCCACTGTCATGAGGTCCCAGGAGCTTCATCTGTCAGAACCAGTGGTGAATGTCATACAGGAGATACATGTCTCTGATGGACTAATAAAAGAAACACAAAGGGGATTTTCTTAAAAATATTGTGAACACAACACAAAATGATCATGTCATCAGCAACAAGATGGCCTTGAGAAGAGAGTGACCTTTGTGTTGGGAACAGCAACTAACTCCAAGAAAAATTCCTTCCTGGAGCAAATTCAACACCCTATAATGAAACTCCGAAGAGAATGAAAAAGGACCATTCTATTTTCTTCCAACAACAAAGAAAAAATAATAATAATTTGTGCAAGAAAGACCAGAAACCAAAGTGGAAAGGGCAGACAGACAGAATCCGCAGTCTGTTTGCAGGCTCTTCCTACAGGGACTGTAGGAGGCACACTGGTGTGGATTCCCTCAGTGACAACCACATCATGAACAGTATGCATGCTGGACAGCTGTCAGTACCCAAAGACACTCTATCACTTTTACTTCCTGACATTCAATAGTGTCCAGTGTCAGAACTTTCATGGAGGTATCCCCAGTTCTCAGGCAGCAAACAGTTAAGTCCCTGCCGTAACACAGAACAATAGAAAGCCATGTGTCCCCAGAGACCAATTTAAAAAGCTGCGAGAGAAAAATGCTTAAAATGACCTCTTCTGATACAAACATGCAATCAACGTCACTCCCTCTGGCCAACTCGCATGAACTTAAGTAGATAGCACTCACCAAGCCAATGCATCTCTTAAGTGTTATGAATTAAAAAAAAAAGTAACCCACAAAAGAAAATAAAAAAACAGCCAATATCTGGCCACCCAACCCTGGCAGGGTATATAAAATGCACTTCAAAGTACACCAGAAAATGGGTTTTCATTTAAGGTCAGGGAAATGTCACAGAGTCAAGTTCCCAGGATCCTGCCTCAAGTGTACAGGACACTAGGCATTCTTGGCGCTCTGCCACTAACAAAGGCTTCCTGTCCCCTGATCCCTCTGCCCTGCAGCAAAGGCACTTCTTACTATCATTTTGTCGCTACAGTCAATTCTGTTAATTAAACCTGTCGCCCTTTTGCATATTGAAACTGTGGTCATGGACTGCCTAGCGCCTTTATAGGCTCCCTCGGAACAAAGAGGAGTTACCTCCTAATGAGCCTGAGAGACCCTTGTGTCTCCTCCCAGGCTCAGCTTTTTATAACCTTTATGAGCTGATTCTTGGTATAATTTTTCTGAGGTCTTGAGGTTGGGAATGAAGTAAAATATAAAGATGGGAGTGGGAGAAGTTATAATCTCAAAGGCGTCAGCTCCTTTACTAGCAAGAAGCAAAGATACTTCAAAAAGGACCCATGTCAGCCAGTGTCTATAGTCTGGCAGCCTACACTGTTAAAACAGTGAGAAGGTCAGCACTGGCCATCAACCCAAACAAAACACCTAAGCATGCTGTCTTTAAATAGTTCACTTAACTATTCAATGAACCTCTGGAAATGACAGGGTGTAAACAAAGCCAATTGGAGGAAGAGGGTCCACACACAAAGTGAATTTATCATTTAAACACGTGTGGCTCTGCCTTCTAATCAGGACTTTGAAAGTCTGTCCAGGGCCACTTGCCCTCTCTCTCTTGTATTATTACAGCCACTCACCATAGGAGTCATAAGCGTCCTCGCCGAGTCCATGCCCATAATCATAGTAATCAGCTCCGCTGCACGAACAAAAGAAAACACTGTTAGCACAAGACGTTTCTGCTGTGGGGTTAAATCATACCCAACGAAGTACTCAGAACTACATAAACTAAAAATAGAATGGGCTAAAGTGGAATTAATTCCTGAGATGACAGAACACTGAGAGAAGACAGACTTTTTGACTATCAAAAGCTCTTCTCTTAACTCCTCAGTCTGTCATTCAGAGCACATCTATCTGGTCAATCGTCCCACAGTGCATGAAAGGCAGGAGGAGTCCTCAGAGAGACAGGCTGAGAACCATGTGCCAACACCAAAGGCTGGGTTCACAACAGGTGCTGTGGGGGATGGGGCAAACCCTCATGCAGGGTGCCTGGACAACATGCAATAGGAGAGCAGATGAATCATCCCAGGGGAGTTACAAGGGCTTTTCAACAGACAGGCAGGTCTAAGTTCTAATCTACCATGTCCTTGAGACAGCAAGAACAGTCTGCAGTCGCCAAGACTGTGCAGATACCACAAAAAGAGTAATACCACGTTTGAACTGTAGATGGTTCTGGTTATTTTTACAGATAGAAGCTGGGATGCAGAACCATGAATGTTTTGTATATCTGAGGAAGAGGTTAGGTTTCATTTATCTATCCCCTGAGGCTTGCTTCTTTCCCACCAATTTTGCAAGAAACTAGCATCTTCAATTATTTCAAGTTCTAACGAGCAAGCACAGTGGAGCCCAGCCTACACTGTTAAAACAGTGAGAAGGTCAGCACTGGCCATCAACCCAAACAAAACACCTAAGCGTGCTGTCTTTAAGTAGTTCCCTTAACTATTCAATGAACCTCTGGAAATGACAAGGTGTAAACAAAGCCAATCGGAGGAAGAAAAGGGTCCACACACAAAGTGAATTTATCATTTAAACACGCGTGGCTCTGCCTACTAATCAGGACTTTGAAGGTCTGTCCATGAATGTTTTGTACATCTGCACACCGTTAGCAGTGTGGTGTCTTTTGCTGGCTGTTGATCACCCTCCAACCTTCTTTCTACTCAAACTGGAGCCTAAATGTCACAGAAGCTCTCCCATTCATAATCAAGCTGGCTCTCATCCTGGGTTACTGTCATCATTTCTCATCCTGGCCTATACCAGAGGCTTGACAGCAGGCATGGAGGGACATGTGAAGATAGATATATACAGAGACAGACAGACAGACAGACAGACACATACACACAGAGAGACACACAGACACACAACTTGACCAGCTGACTTATTGGCAGCTTCTCTTGGGCACTATCCCACCCAATCTAAAACTGCTTTTACTGTCATATGACAATGGGCTTCCTGGAGAAGGTAAGGGCACTATGCTTGCTTGTGACCATGCACAGAACAAAGGGAGCTTGCTTTTTTATCACAGCTGCTCACTGCTTCACATGCCTTTGCTCTCCTAGAGTTCACATGACCCCTCCCCACAATCAGCTCAGATGTCAGGGTCCCCAGGGACCATGCCATATAGTACCAGTAACTGCATAGCATTATTTTTCTCCAGCTTCTGCAGGCCTAAGTTTCCCTGGGGCACAATGAACATTTACAATAAAAAAAAAAAACTAGCTGGAAAAAAAGTGATAGACCTCCACTCCCAGAAAGACAAGAAAACCGAACATCAAGCAAGAGAACAAACAAGGCTCTTCTATATAACATACTATAGCTTTAAATGACAATGTTTCTCTTCTTAATGGCACAAACTCAGACCAGCCAAAGGTTTAAAGGCAATGGTGATGTTGTCCAACATCAGTCAAGACCCCTGTGTCTGAACCTATGCCTGCAGAGTCCCTGGTGAAGTTACTCCCATGTATATGGCCGAGTGACAGTTCTGCTGGGCTGGCTAGATCCTGTAGGGTTCAAGGAGCAGCCACAGAATATGGCTGCAAATGCATCAAATCACCTCATTTTATTGTGAATAAATGGACAAACAACACCATCGAGAAACTAAATTGAAATGAGTCTTGTTTTTCTTTTTCAGAGTCAGAGTTAATATTATAATGGTCCCTTAAACAAATGAACTTCATGGCTCTTAAAATTTTTAATTGGTGCACAGATAAACTCAGACTGCCCTTTACAAAATTGAAAGGGCTTCCTTTCCCCAGACAACTCCCAATCGGTTACCTCAGAGTAGACATAACAGACAGGCAGTGAGACTAATAAACCAAGAGTGTAACCACTGGCCCCTTCATTAAATGACGTCACTGGTAATGACCATCCACACAGGCTGGGAACTTATCTGTGAGGAACACACACACACACACACACACACACACACACACACACACACACACACACACACGCATCTCAGCATAGGGTCAGGTCATGAACATTTTCTAGTGATTAGGAAGACAAAAGGCGGCATAATTTAGCCCAACATTGGTTTGGTGATAAGATAATCTTAGTTTTGACAAGTGAAAACTTTAAATTGACACTTGCTGTCACTTCACCCAGTTTCTGATTATTTATTGCACAACTGTCATCAGGCTCTGAGCAGGAGCAGCTGTGCCCCATTCGCCTACCTGTCAGCTTCATCAGAATTGCTTCCACGGCATTTCATTTCCTGTACCTCAAATGCCTATTAACCAAAGATGTGTCCTATTTCCCATGGCTAAACTAAAAGCCATGGCACTGCAGAGGGGACACAAACACTAAGAAAGCCCATTTAAAGGCCCAACTTACAATATTAATAAAAACAAACAGAAAAAAAGAAGACAAACAAATAAACAAGCCCGTGAGGCTGTACTGTCCACACTTCACCAGAAAGGATGCAGGTCAGCGCCTCCCTCACCGAGAAGTCAGGAGTGGGCTTCTCCTAGTCACCTCCCCAGACCTCTCCCCCACTGCCCCCAGTGATGTGATCTCAGATGCTCAGCAGAGGTCCTGCCTGAAGAAGGCGCCAATAAGGCGATGATGGGCTAGCTCACAACAGCTCCACCCGCTATACCTACTTCCTTTCCTCGCTTTACTAGGAATGAGCTCTCTCATGCTTAAAACTTTTAGAACTTTCTAGCTTCCATCATCCACATCAACACGCAAGAACGAATACTATAAGATGGCACTATCCTCCGACCTCTTCTGAGGGAGTTGAGGGCACCAGCTGGAATATCTCACAGCTTCTGTCCTCCTTCCAGAGGTAAAGCAGGTGGAGCATGCAGTGAACATAGACTCCAAAAGGCCAAGCCCCCTTTCCCCAGATCACCCCAAGTGAAGAAGGAATGCTTGAGAGTCACTTCCTCGGTCCCTAGACCTGGCGGTTAGATCTTTCCGTTCATTTCTACTCTAGAGTCACTGGGCCAATCTTACTAGACTCTTCATCTATTTGAATCAGCAAAGGAAGCCCTCAACGGTGACATGCCCCTGCCAGCAGGCCTCAACCACCTCATCCTTCCCCCAGCTTAGTCTCTGAAACTCTTCATGAGGGGAAACTGAGGGCAGCTCTTTCCTATAGTCCTCTATGAGTTTACCTCCTGAAGCCCAAGCTGGGAGCAACGGCCAACACTCTGTAGTAGCGCCATGTCCGCTAACACATATGCACAACTCCAACACTACATGTGTGTGCAAACACTGCAGCATGTCGCCCAGCAGGTCACCACCCCTCAGGCCTACTGGTTTCATGGTCTGTATATGTAATGCTTCCCTCTGGAGGTCCTCGAACTCTTCTTTCCCTTAATGAATCACCTCCGTGGCATGCCCGAGGACCGTGTCATTAAAACACTAAATAATTCTGTTTCTCAAGGTCTTTTTTCTGTGGTCTCCTCCCTTTGTTTCTGGTAGGGCAAGGCAGTCTTTGGAAGCCATCTCACCATCCCCCTGTCCCCTCAAACATTTGGCTCTTTTCTACCACTGGTGTCACTTTGCCATAAACCTGACAATCCTTCTTAGATCTGTTAGGTTGGAGCACTGAGTTCAAATGTCAGTCCTCTTTTCTTATTTACACGAACCCCCTGGTGATTTTACATAGCCTCTTTAAGTAAAATCTAAATACCCAAGCCTCTAGATTTTACACCATCTTTTACAGTGTTTCTTCTAAGATTATATTTTTGTGCTGACTGCCTTTTAACATCTAAACTTCTAATAGACACTGCAAAGTAAAAAAGACCTCCACATCACATCAGCCTTCTTAACTTACCCCTCAATCTGCCCACCCAAGGGCCACTAGCTCTTAAGCAGAGTAAATCTATCTAGTGTGCTGAGAGCAAAAGTCTGGAGTCTTCTGTGCGGCTCCATACCTCCAAGTATGCTTGCACCATGCCAGCCAGGGCTGCAGGAAGACTGCTGCAACCCACCTCACCACGGCAACGCTGATCCTTCGTCTCACTCCAGGGCACAGCACTCTAACTGATATGGACAACACTTCTTCCTCATTTCTTTTTGGTTAAGTGAGAAGGCAAGACCCGTGAAAAAGGGACGTGTGTCTGCTCTATTCAGTGATACCACTCAGCCTCCCCCAGAACAACGTCCAGGATAGAGAAGGTACAACTTATTGAATGTTAGCTTAACATACTGAATGAGTGAATGAATGAGTGATATCATAGTTGAAAGAACTATGTACCCAAACAATCTGGGAAGACACAATGTGGTAATGCTAAATAAGAGGCATCTATTGCCTCCTCCCATTCTGAGGGAATGAGACAGAAAGGCTGAAAGCTTGTTACTTTGTAAGTGTAGAAGGATCTTGACAAAATAAAATTAGAGCCTGAGTAGAATCAGGCATTCAAAAAACACAAACGGGGACCTTTGTGTGTGCTAGACACCGAGCTGAGAATTCAGACAAAGAAACAGGGTGTCAGATCTGCTCCTGTCAGCAGCACAGGCCTATGGATGTGCTCCTCTTCTGAAATGGGAAGGGAAAGCGGAGACTCTTCAACACAGAGGAGAGGAGAGGAGCTGGGGGATAGTGCGGGAGGAAAGCAGGAAGAGGTGAACGGGATCGGACTTCAAAGTGTTTCTTGGATGGACTCTTGAAAGCAAATTCCTAATTTACCTACTAAATGGGAGGTATTGGTGCCTAATATATAATTATATACTTAATTTATAATCATATTCTATACACCATATATCAGACACTACTCCACAAACCTCTGAAGTAGATAATATTAATTTCTTTTTATTCTTCAAAAGTGACGCTGTCTGAGGTTAACCTTACTTTGCAAGAATGACCATGAGAAGACGGAGGCTGGAAGGTCACTTGGGTCAGCAGAGGCTCCCAGCAGGCTGCATCCCTCACACCTGCAAAGCTGTGGAGTCTGGCATGTACCCTTTGGCTAGCCGAGTGTCACACAGCCTGCTTGTTGCTAGCAGGTTTTCACCTCCTTTCTGCATACAGAACACATGGCCAGCCTGCTCCTTTAGCAGCTGTCATGCCCTTTGCAGTGAGTAGAAAACCACTTTTGATTTTAGAAGTCTTTCCTTCTTCTTTCTAAAAATTCTTGTTTCTGCCTTAGTTTCTTTCTCAGTGTTGCTGTGATGAAATACCCTGACAAGGGCAATTTAAGGGAGAAAGGATTCCTATGGATTCTGGTTCAGGATGTATGGTCCATCATGGCAACATGGTCAGAGCAGTCAGGAAACAGGGATCAATACAAGCTAATTCTCAGCTCCATTTGTGCAGCTCACGTAGTCTTGAGTCCCTGGTCTACCATTACGATGGATCTTCCCATATCAAAGTGATATGGGACAGCATCCCCAGAGAGATACATTTCACAGGTGATCCTAGTGACATGGGACAGCATGCCCAGAGAGGCCCATGTCCCAAGTGACCCTAGATGCTGTCAGCTGACAACTATATATCCCCTTACTGTGTTTTCCCACTCTGTAGTCTGCTGGGCTCCTTCTGAAGTGGGAGGCTGAATCCATCTCTTGGCCTCTGTACTTTTTTTTTTGTCCTAATGCTTTTTTTAGCTTTACCATTTCCATCCCACTTCAGAGCTGGTTTGGTCATTATGAGGCATGTCTTCTTATCCACATGGATATTAATTACAAAATCATCCATTCTATGAAAACTGTTCTCTCAAGGTATGCCATTTTTAGTATGCTGAGTCTGGTGTTTCAAAAAAGCTTTGCAAATGTTGGCAATGCATGAATTCTTGCTTCTCAGATTCTCAGCTTACGTGTCTGTCAATAAAACACCCATCTACACACATGCACATACCCACTCACACACCCTTACTTAAAATACTTTCTTGTGGTAGAAAGGGGTCAGAGTGCTAGATATTCAAATGGCTCATCTGTTGGGTGGTCTCATGGTTCCCTTAGAGCATGGTACTGGCAGGTCTTGTGCAGACACTACTGCTCTCAGACACTCCTGCTCTTACTGCTCTGCACTGGTGGGCACCGGAGACCAAGCCAGGCAGACACCACTTCAGAAGCAGCTCTTGGAAGCACCAGAGAAGACTCCCTCAACCCTGGCCGCCTGTGTGAGGCCTCTTCCCCTAGCTGCCCACTCTTTATAGTACCCGTCTATTGAATATGGTTTGGCCACCCCTTGCCCCATCCTGTGGGTTTATCTGTTTCCTCACTCTTTCTTTAGGAATCTTTTAAGACTTTCTGAGAGTTCATGGGGTAAGATTCAAGGAAGGGTGGAACAGATGTATAGTTTGATTCAGCTCTGTGTTTTTCTTTTTATTCCGTTTAATTTACTAATCATTCAAGTTCTAATTCTGCAAGTCTGCGAAGGGGGGGGGGCACACTGTTTAAGCATCAGAACAATGTGACGGGTGACATACGCCTTGCCATCACACTGTCCCTGTGACTACATCATACATCAGAACTCCAGAATCAGGGACACCTGCAGTTGGACACAAGCATGGGGGCTGGAAGCAATCTGTACCTCCGTGAAATCTCAGTGAGCCCTAACTATTCCTTGTTCCTGCTGTTCTGACCCCTTCGGGCAGTAGCACTGCTGACTTCCCTTTTGAGATCAGATGACTAAGTACTACATCTTTGGAATAGAGTTTACAAGGCTGATTTTCCAATTATTCAATTTGTCTCTTTAAGGAAAATCTTTCTGAATATATTATCATCAAATAATAAGATTTAAGCTAATACTTGGTAAATTCTTATTATGTGACATAGGCAATTGATCTAGAGCAACTTCCCTGATCAATATTTCTATTCTACTAAGAGTCATTAATCCTTACACTAACAATGAGGAATTTCTATAGATAAAGTAGAATAAGTGAAAAGTAATATTTCAAATGAAATTTTGGGAGTATTCTTATTTTTCCATTATTACAGATAAGTAAAGATCTAAAATTCCTTCAGGGTAAATAGCTAAAAAAAAATTTCAATCTACCTTCAATAAGAGCCTTCCTTACCTAAGAGTTCTTTCATATTTAATGGTATTTCCTCAAGAGGACATTGAATAAAAAGCCACAACATCAGGTTGTAGCAATTGATGGAGGTGGCTCTAAGTGAAGTCAGGCCAGCCTACTCACCCCAGCTACGCTGCCTCTTGGCTTTTCCTGGCTCTCCACTTACCTGCATTCCCACAAGGACCCTGAACCTCAGGGCTAATGGCACCTAGCGTGGGGAAGGAGATGGCACTGGCCTTACTTACGGCTACATTCAAGTGAAATGAGGGAATGCTATCCCTCTATACGGCGGGAGGATTCACACTGCTCCAGGTGCGGGTGACAGACAAGCTCAGCCTGAGAGGACAACCCATTTCTTGAGAAGCGTGCACATGTATGACACAATTTAGACAAATTGCCCCACCCCAGTGCCGCCTGACCCAGGGATGATCTGTCTTCCCCCCACAGGTTACTGTTGCATCTTTTAAATGGCTCAGAGCCACAGCTTTCAATGCGTGTCCTGGGAACCCCCAGGATTCATGAAGTAAAAATGTTGTCACGATAAAAAAAAAAAAAAAAAAAAAAAAAAAAACTCGAGATGCTATTTGTCTTTTCCACCCTGCTGACATTTACAGCAAACCACGCGGGTAAACCCATAGTGCTTTACCGATAATTAAGACCGTACTAGCAAACCACACTCANCAGCTTTCAATGCGTGTCCTGGGAACCCCCAGGATTCATGAAGTAAAAATGTTGTCACGAAAAAAAAAAAAAAAAAAAAAAAAAAAAAAACTCGAGATGCTATTTGTCTTTTCCACCCTGCTGACATTTACAGCAAACCACGCGGGTAAACCCATAGTGCTTTACCGATAATTAAGACCGTACTAGCAAACCACACTCATGAGAAAAAAATTACAAATCACTGAGTATTAGCATTTTTAGCCATGAAGTCCTCTCTAATTAGGAAAGGCACATTGTTTTTTATAGTTGCAATGCTTCTGCACACATAACAGACAAGAGTGTAGCATCAGCATGAGACACCTACATGGGGAAAAGGATTCTTGTAGATTGCTTTCCTGCAAGCTCTCTTTATTTCCAGTCTAAAACTGAATCTACAACATTTCTACTGTATGCCAGCAATTTAAATAATGTTCAATTGAAAAGGCCAGGACAAATTTATAGGCTAATCAAGAAATCCCTCTGACTCTAGGAGAAAGGCGCAGTAGCCCTATCAGGTCAGGAAAATTGAAGGTCCAGTTTCCTGACTTACACAGCTTTCAGAACTGTTAAATCTGGCTGGGAGATATCACATCGCTCAGAACATCCACTGTGGGACTGAGGGGGGTGGGGGTAAAAGAAGCGGTCAAACAATTTTATCACATTGTTCTTAAGATACAAAATAAAATTTGGTAAAAGTGATAAATAAGAAGTAGGTAACTTGGGCATGTTAGGCAAGCAGCCTACCACTAAATTTCATTCTTACTGTTACATCACATCTTTTAAATGGCTCTTTAAAAGATGTAACTTTTAAATAGCTTACTCTAATACTCCAGAACTAAGGAACTTAAAATCATCATGATATTTAATCTGTTTTACCCATTTTACAATATAACGGAAAATGACAGATGAGAAAAATCCTTCTCTTTCAATGATAAGTAGTAACTGAACACACATACACACACACACACACACACACACACACACACACACACACACACACAGAGTTAGTTGGAGAGATGATTCAATGATCAGTGGTTAGAACATGCTATTCTTGCAAAGGACCTGAGTTTGGTTCCCATATTGGGTAGAGATTGGGAAAGGCTAACCGCTCCAACCCCAGGGAATCCACTGCCTTCTTTAGGTCTCCATGGGTACCTGCACTCATGTGTACATATTCACATATACACATATAATTTACATGCAAATAAAGTCTTTAAAAATATTAAACTGATTATATTAAATATTTAATAGTAATTTTATTTTATAAAGCTGAGAGGTATTAAAATATAAATTTTAACATGGCATTAATGTCAGTTTATATACCATGAATTTCTATGAAAAAAGTACATTTACTTAAGTTGTTGAGTTATTACTCCAGAAAACCAACATGACCTGCTTTACTTACCTAGTCACATTCAGGATTTCTAAATACTTTAGGAACTGAGCAGGGCTGGGGAGGTGGCTCAGTGTGTAGGAGTACTTGCTACACTGACACAAGACCAAGCTCAGTTACCAGAACCCACGTGACTCCCTGTGCATCCAGTTCCAAGAGATCAGAACCTCTTTTGACTTCCGTGGGTACCTGCACTCACCTGAATATGCCCAAACAGACACAGGCACACAGAGACACTGACACACATACTGACACTCAGAGAGATATACAAACATACACACACACACACACACACACACACACACACACACACATAGAGACACACCCCATACTTCAAAATTCTTTTAAGTTCAATCCCTAGTTCACAAACTAGAAAAATGTGGATTTGATAGATGAAGAAATGTCCTTTGAGAAATGAAACTAGCTAAATGTGAAGCCAGAACGAGACTAAAGATCTCTGTCAATGAAAAAGCCCATTCATTTTCTCTAAGCTCAGAGCCTTATATTCCCCAAGTTAGTAACACCTGACTTTCCAGACACTTCCCCAGAATGTCCAGAAGTCTAGTCTAGGGTCCTAACTCAGACAAGGTGGAAATAGCAGCAGGATGTCCTCCTAAATAAGCTTTCCTACCCCAGGGTTTAGCCCATAAACTCCCCAGTGTACTACATGTGCTGGCATTGGTCCCACATCACATGGATTCATACTACCACTTTATGTGCGGACACGGGGACCCCAAAAGCAGTTTCTGCCCATGACTACTCCATCATAGTAGGCAGACCCCTGGGATACTGTTAGCCTTTCCCAATCTTGTTTAGAGTTTCTATAAACTGTCCCTTACAGTTGCAAATGAGTAGGTTTACTTGGATAAAGCAGTCATGAGCCTGACAAGTGGAAGGGGATGGACCATGGTTAGAGTGCATGCTCCCGGAACCCACGGGAATCCCCAAAGTCCATGCTGGTCACTGCTGTTCTGCTGCGCCTCAGACCAGCGGCTGCCCATCTCACAGCTACCTGTTTCACACAGCTGTGGGAGGGTGAAAGATAACTGCTATATTATTAGGTGTAAAGCACTCAGGAACAAAGGCAACTGTTATGGAGCCCTGCACTGCTAAGGGCTAACATGCCAGGGTTTGGCTTAAAGTCTCAGTCGGGACCGGATCCTGTTCTCCCTGTTGGAAGCAGCACCATTCTGGGTAGGCAGCTCGGTCTTTGGAGATTCAACTTCTAGAAGTGTCTCAGACATAAAACATGCTCAATCAAGGACAGAAAGGAAGGATGCTTAAATGAAGAAAGTGGCTTGTAATGCTTCATAAGTTCCCACTGCAGCTGTGGTTTAGATGACAGGCTGATGACGAACGGGGAGTAATTAGAGTTCACACATGCAAAGTACTTTCACTGGCCTGCCATTATATACAAAATAAATGCCGGCTGTTGTTCCTAACCTGATTGTTATAATTAAGGTTGTAAAGCTTCATTTCAGATGTAATAATCACTTTGTCTAATAAAAATGTTTTAAATGCCAATCAAAGATACCAGTTGCCTCCTACAGCCCCATTCTACTGGGAAACACCTTAAGTGTCACCTGCGCTATAAATGACATGAACATGCTGGCTAGTGATTTGTCAAATCAGAGAGAAGAAATTGATCTAGGAGGGTCATGTGGCCTGCCCACGGGCATTCAGGCTACACCATCTTAAATCAGTGAATAGAAATGATTATTTTCAAAGACTCTCAGATATTAAACCTGGATCACTTGTTACTGCAACACACTCCAATGATAGAAGGTTTCACTCTCCGTTTAAAGTTCATCTCCCCAGAGAGCCTCCGAATCATTTTTCCTCTCCTCTGTTCACCACAGGGACCAAAGAACCAGCTTACACACTGGAAGACACGTACCTCAGAGAACATCAAGATGCCTGCATCGACGGCTCCTATCTTAATGGAGGACCCTCTGTAACCACAACTGTCTGATATGATCTAGAATCACCCCAGAGACAACCCTGCTGACACAGCTGTGAGACAGCCTGTAAACTAGGTTAGCCAGAGTGAAAAGACTGAGCGTCAATGAAGGCAGTGACCCTCCACTGGCACGGGGTCAAGGGCAAGCTAGCATCCACATCCATCATTCTCTACTTCCTGACTGTGGATGTCCTGTGGTCAGCTGCCAGCTCTTCCCCCCAAACCATGAGCCAAAGGAACCCAGAAGTTGCTTTTGCCAGGATATTTTATGACAGAAACAGGAACCTAACTCATACAAGTGGAATGTGGTGTAGTCATGGAAGATGATGCACTGTTACTAGGTCTTCCTGACGCACGGTCGTTCCCAGTGATTCGGCTATTTCATTGTATAAATCTCGTTTGAAAGCAATACATTTCAAACTACCACTTAGGACACTAGGCTGTGCCAGATGCTCTTTACGGCTCTTCAGCATCCTCTTCATTCCAAGCTTGTTGAGCTGATACGTAGCACCTACCATGTACGAACCTTGGGAATGCAGGAGCAAGTACAGCTCTGTCTGTGAAATGAAATGTGTCTAATGTCTAGTTCCTCATACAAATCAAACAAGAGGGTATGCCCAGTGTGGTGCTATAAAACCTGAGAGAGGAAGGTTGCCCAAGCAGTTTTAGGGGACCCAGAAAGATTTCTAGGAAGAAGAAGAAAGGTCTGCATTGGCAAAGTAATAAACAAGCCAGACAAAGAGAGAAAAAGTATGCTTGCTGGAGACTTACAATCTGACAGAGGATGAGGAAGCAGTTTCAGAGACACAAAGTGATCTATTCACAGCCTGTAGCAAGGCTACCACAGTTGGAAAAAGCCCAGCTACTCTGACTTGCTTTTTACCAACATCTAATTTAACCATCAATCATGGCAGTCTAATCTGTGATACATCCGAGTGCTTTCAAAAGAAGGCATGTCACTTCAGCTGACAAAGGAGATTACTGGAATTAAAAATCTCATGATCAAATCCATCAGAAAAAGCCAGAAACACTTCCAAGGTGCAGGAAGTAAGCCCCCTTTGGGTCACATACCCATGAAATCAGGCACTCAATTGTTTCTTTCAGATAGGTATACATTTCTTTGCTCTGAGTACATTTTTATCTTCGCAAATGAAATAAATTCATTTATATGTCAAGGCAGAAAACCAACAAGGTAGGCTGCCTGCTAACATGCATTTGTTTTTTTATTGAAAGGTTTGTTTTTATTATACTAGAATGGATATTCTGTTTGCATGTATATATGTGTATTACATATGTGCCTGGAACCTTCGGGGGCTAATAGAAGCCACCAAATGTCCTGGCGTTATAGATGGCTGTAAGCTGCTGTGTGGATGCTGACACTGAGTCTGGGCCATTTCCATGACTTACCAGAGTCAGCTCTGCGGCTGCACTTCCTCTTCCTAATCCGTGAACTCCTGACGGCTGAACTGGGGGCTGCGGGTGGGAGGCAGTGCTAACACATCTGCCCAGGCCTCGGCTTCTTGGCTCCTGTTATAGAGGAAGTAGTCATGGAGACAGGAAAGCTCAAGGAGGGGAGCTTCCAGGAAGTGTCCTAAGGGAAGGCTGATTTGCTTCGAAGAAGGATGGACAAGAATATCTGAAGCCTAGACTTCAAGCTTCAAAATGTCCTCTCACTAGCCAGGAACTGCTTTCCACTCTGCTTCATAAACAAACAAACAAACAAACAAACAAACAAACCTTATCGGGCTGATTCATGGTAACACAGCTCAAAAGATCAGTCCTGACCCAGAGATTACAGCCACCCTTCCTACTGGGACAGAAGAGTCCTGTACTCTCTACCTAAAGGATGCAGATCATGCCATATAATTGGAAAAATTATTTTTACCTAGATTACCAGAAGAAAAAAAGTATGTAAAAGGATAATAATCCTTGGCTGGTAAGGACCCCCACTGCCAGGTACCACTGGTGACCCCTGCACAGAAATCTAGCAATATGCCCTCTGTGAGTTTCACAGATGACACACAGACATCACCACTGTGATGTTAGGCAATGCTATTTGGACATCCTACACAACCAGGTCTTCATCTTAAACTGGTGTTTTCCATCTTACTGTACCCACTTTAGAAGAAGAGATCAAGGGAACAGTTACCATGGAACAGGCTTGGAAGGTAAAGGAAGAAGCCAGGCTTCCGGTTTTCTTTGTGAACATTTAGGCAAAGTTCTACTTTCTCATTAGGAACAACGTTTGGAAAAGTTCATCTTTCTTGAGAGTGCTACAAAGTCTAAGTGAAACAGAGAGGTTGCTCAGAGACACTGTTGTCAGTATTATAGCAGTATTCTCTCCCTGGAAATACTGATATCACATGATCTATTCAGCCAACATGCAGTGAAGCCTGAGAGTGAAGTGTTTCTACATCATGGTATAGACCTAACTATGACAAGAGTGGACATCGTCTTATACGTGCTGCAACTAACTGCCACTCCCTTCATGTGCAGGAAAAGATGAACCGTTCTACCATCCCAGCAGTTAAATATAAGGATTCAGAGGAACGCTGCCCAGCTGCTCATGCCCATAGCCAATGGCAGAGCCAGAACCTGCAACTGACCTTTCAGCACACAGCAGTCAAGCCCTACACAGGATTTTCTAAGTAGAAGCAACAAAAAAGATGCAAGGTGGAGAAATGTGGAATGTGGACCTCAGGGGAGGAGAACATGGGACAGGGCTCAAGACTCATTCTAGAGGAGCAGGAGGTTGATGGGTTAAGAATGAGCTTCAAAAGAATGAACAGTATATGCTCAAGTTCCAAAACCATAAAATCATTTTGAGGCAACATCAGAGAAGCTGAGGGAGGGCCTGCATGTGCTCTCTCTGTGGCATAAAGGAGATCAAGGTTGAATGTGTACCAATTCTATTTGTTTGTATTTCCAGTTGTGTTTGTTATCCACATCAATGTGCAGTGGGTGGTGGGTGCACTCTTGGCACTGAGTTCTGTGGCTGTTGCTGGCATCAAAAACACTTTATCAATGTCTTATAGCGGGTTCACAGTGTTCCACGGGCTCACTGGTCAATCTCTGAATGTGTTTTTACTGTCAATCCTTCTATCTGCTCTGTTAGAAAAACCACAAAGTGGCCTGTACTTTTGATGTAATGATTTTACAGATAGCAGAGGGGGCTGACATGAAGTAATATCTTCTCTTAAAATCCAAGCCCATGAGTTATCTCCATTTAATAGATGCCATTATACTGTACATTCAATGTTAATGACTGTCAGTACAGAGCAAAGTGCAGTTTCACCAAACTTATCCCTAAGAAACGTGACATATTCCTAGTGAGAATTCTAAGCAGCACTCCCACTTTGAAAACAACTGGGCTCCTCTGTCTTCTCTTCCTCCCTCTTTCAAGAGTATGACTCCCTATATAACACAAACATTTCAAAATCTCTATTCAGTGTGGCCCATCTTTGAACTTGTGATCTTCCTGACTTACTCACCCATATACTGGGGGCTCACAAACATATACCACCACTGTGCACGGCAATACCTTGAAAGCTTCTTCAAAGGTTAAACACAAATCATTGCTTAATGTAGTGGTTTCAAAGCCTCTGTTATCTACAAACAAGTCCACACAAAGACTTGAGCAGAGATGCTCACAGTAGCATTACCCAATGACAGCAAGCACTGGGCCCAGTCTGGTAACCACTATTAAAAGGGTAAGCCAAAAGTGGTATACCAATAATATGGCCTGTTACTCAGAAGAAGAAGAAAAGCGATTCCTGCAAGTGTGCAATGTATAAGATCACACAGTGGATGTGGTTATGTGTATGGAGAATCCAGAGGACTGAGAACTACAGACATAAGAGAAAGTGAGGCTGTCTGGGGCCTAGGCTGGGGAAGGGATATGAAAAAGAGATATAAAGGAGATTAACTGGATGGATAAAAATGTTCCAGTGACTCAGACACTATACATGTAATAAAAATAACCACAATTTCAACTTAAATACTGGGTTTTATGTCATGTTAAAAGAATACGCTCCATGCGTGACCTATACTTGTATGAAAATGTCCTTAAGTAGCCAACCATGTACACTGAATACGTTCAATGAAAATTAAAAAAAATATTTAAAAATGATTTTAAAAGTTTAGGGCTGAAAAAATAGTCAAGGGTTAAGAGCACTGGCTGCTATTCCAGGAGTCCCAGGTTCAATTCCTAACACCCACATGGTGGCTTACAACCATCTATAATTCCAGTCCCAGGATTATAGATCCACCACCATGTCCAGCCTCTGTGGATTCATGTGATCCACAGACAAACCTGTAGGCAAAACACCCATATACATCAATTAAAATGAAAAATACGTTTAAAAAATCATTTCTAAGTATTTAGTTTTTGGTTCTGCTAATGTGGTTTCTTGAAGTGCTAAGATATTAATTGTTGGTATGTAGAAATATGTAACTTGTATACTTTGTATTATACAACCAAATCACTGGTCAGTTCTAGGAACTTTTTAACAAATCTTTCAGTAATTTCAGTCAAGAACAGACTTGGCAATTAGGTCATCCTTCCCATTCTACTTTCTCCTGTCCTCGCCATGCTGGAAGGCTCTCAGCAGCACACGGAACAATTGGCATACTTTGCGCTGTACTTGGCAGGAAAGGAGAAGGTATTGAACATATAATATTTCACTTTGCTTGTTTTTAAAAATAATTTATATTTTTTCTTGGAAACAAATGTTATCAAGTTAATGGCAATTACCTTTTAATTCTTATTTGTCCTCATTGCTACATGGCATTGTCAATGAACACCAAGTTGTGTCAAGTACATTTCACCACCTGTGGAAATGATCATGTGATCATTTAATGTGGTGAAGTAGAGGAATCTCATTTTATTCAACTCCTTCGGTAATGAGGTTAATTTGTTTACATTGATAAACCTTTGTCTTTATACGCAACTACCCTTGATTTGATATTTTGGCAAATAAAGTTTACATGCATAAGTGACTACCTGTGTAAGTTGTCATGTATAAGTGACTACCACCTATAGCTATTTGGGTTTTTCTTTGCTTGTAATGCCTCTTTCTGATGTGAGGGTCAGGTTTGGTACACTGGCCTCAGAAAATCTGCTAGAAAGCTATCCTGACTCCTCCATGTCCTAAAGCACTGCCTAACATCAGGCTGAACTTTCTCAAAGCCCGATGGCATTGCTGGCAAGCCACCTGCCTGGAGTTTCCTTTTGGTATTCTTGCTGGTATCACATCCCCTATCAGAATTCCCAGTCTGTGCTGTGCTCCTACATGGTCTGTCACATGTAGCTGTCCATCCTGTAAGCTCATGCACAGACCACAAATACAGCAGAACTACATTAGTGATGCTGACGTACATCTTTCTGTTCTTTGTAAACACACTTTTTAATTAATTGGTAAGTGGGCTAGCTTCTTCAGGCAAACGGTTTTCATTCATGCTAAGTTCCTGGATCTGCCGTTGAGAAAAGAACATGTGTTTTCTGTCTTTCTGGGATGAGTCATTTCCCAGAAGTCATTCCCCTCTTAATGTTACACTTCCCAGATTTCATCTGCTGGTGAGACTATGAGCACAAATGAGGAACTCAAATGCAGTATTCATCCTGCCCCATCATGTAGCTATTCCAAAATCTCCATCAAATATACCAGAATCAATAGGTAGAAATATTACTGGAACTATCTTGAGAGTCGTTCTCAGAAGGCCCTAATCCCACCTAATTGAAAATTTCTCATTGTGTTTGGGGATTCAGCTGAAATCCTTTTCCTTCTGCTAGCTTCACCACCTTCAAACAATATTTACAAAGTACTTTGGTTTTTATAGTCATGGATACATAACTAAGAGTATCAGTTCTAGAATCTTTAGGGTGTGGTAATCTCACACCCCTAAAAACTGGAGAACTTGAGCAGTTATAAAAGTGTTACTCAATATTCAAGGCAAAAATGGAAGAAGAAAAAAGAAAAAGAAGGAAGAAAAAGAAGTAGGGAGGAGGGAAGAGGGAGAATGGAAAGGAAGAGGAGGGGAAGGAAAAAAAGGAGGAAGAAGAAAAGGAAGAGGAGGAAGAAGAGGAGGAAAAAAAAGCCCATCTTTTCTGTTTCTAAGTGGAAAATGTAAGACATTATATCTCTAGCCAAGGCTGGTTCACTGTTTAGTGTGCCCTGAAACCCCAGAAGATCACTTAGCTTGGTTGAATTCTCTGGTTGGCTGGTTGGCTGGTTTGATGGCATTTGGCCTGCAACAATGAAAAGTATGCTAATTTCTCACCCAAATGGGTGTTTCCAGCCTTTCCCTATAGCTCTTTTTGTTGAAAATTGTGGTTTCTGGATTTTATCTTTTAGAATTTCATTATCCCGAATTTTAAACTTTCAGGACTGTGAGGTGGGGAGATTTTGGCCCAAATAGGTATTGATACGTGGGATTAAGGTGTTCAGGACTGTGTGTTTAATATCATGACTGACACTAACAATCAAATAGTATATGTTGTCCTGTTCCGGTTCCTTAGCACTGAGAGCTCTTCAGTTAAGCCTTGTGTAACTTTGGTACATGCCCATCCTTGCTGCTGGCATTTTCTTACTATCTGACATTAGAAGTTGTTTTGGATTCTTCTTGTCTTCTTCCCATTTCCTTATTTCTTTCTTTTACAAAAACTTGATGAATCTTATTTTAATACACAGACTATTATGTGTTGATGGAAATTCTATCTGAACTTGGGACTAATATGGTTGTTTGTTTTGTTTTGTTTTGTTTTGTTTGTGAATGTAGAGACAATCTGTCATCCTCTGCCACCTGACTAACTTCAAAGGTTTAAATGTATATTAGGCTAAGGGTTTGATAGTATCATTCAATATTTTTTTATATTTTATACTTGCAATTTCCTTTTATAGCCTTACTTATTAATTATATAAAGCTTGGCAACTAACAATCTCTTGATTATTATATTTCCTTTTCTTACAAATTTAATTGATGGTTGAATGTTCTATGAGAAACAACTGGAAAGTTAGAAACAGCTACAGCTGCAAATGGCACTCCTTGGTCTGTGTGTTGATTGTTTTTCTGTTGGTTTTCTACAGGAGAATACGACAAACAAAGCAGCTAACATGCAGTATCTGTTTGTAGCCTCTTCTTTGACCCTCAAAGTCAGCACTGTTGATTCAACTTTGTCTCTCTTCCACAGCTACACATTCTCTCTTTTCTGCTGGGTGATTATGATAATCCCCCAGATATTTGCTCAACTCAATTCTCTACATTAACATATACACACAGTCCCACCTGCAGCGTGAAGTGACATACCTGCCAATTTGGGGACCAGAGCCTGCACACCTGAGACAGTTAGTATCTACTAAGCACAGATGATGTGCTCGTTGTCCAAACAACACTCTTCTATTACCTCCAAAGTTAATTTAATTTACATTTTAATTATGGGTTTATGTATGTGTCTGTATGTGGTTACATGCCAGTCTAGGTTCCTTTGGAAATTATATCAGGGCATTGGATTCCTTGAAAGTGAAAGCAGTTATGAGGTACTCAATATGGGTGCTGGGGACGGAGCTTGTACTCACAAACTTGGGTTTCTTCAAGAGCAGAACCTGAAGCCATCTCTCTAGCCCCATAGCCTTTGGTTAGCTTTATTTAAGTCTTTTTGAGACAGGGTCTCCGTGAGTAGGTATGGATGGACTGGGACTTTCTGTGGAGACCTGGTTGGCCTAGAACTCATCTGCCTCTGCCACCTGACTAACTTCAAAGGTTTAAATGTGTAAGTTATTTCAATTTTATTGCTATTTTGGTTAGGTAGAAAACTAATGTAACACAGTCTTGAAAAGTTCTTCTACCAAATTGCTTAAAAGAAATGTAACACATTCTATTGAGAAGACTTTGGAATCCTGAGTTCCAACAAGAGAATGATAGCACTTGGGATGGCAGAATCCATGCAGCACTGCATTCCTGGTCGTTTGCACAGACAACACTTCTCAGACAGACTGCTTTTCTCACAGATGCCCTTCCTGCAGACAAGCTCTGGAACTGCTTTCAAATCCTAAATCAATCTTCTCGACAATATCGAAACATGTCTAACTCACTTATAATTGTCACCATCAGAACGTAGGCATCTGGGGTGGAGAGCATTCTGCATTTTGCTCATCAACTCCTCCTGAGCATCCTGGACAATTTTAGTCATAGTAAGAATTGTGGAAATCTGATGAACAAATGATGATGCTAAAGACATGACAGGACAGAAATTAATTCCTTTGGAGGAACAAATATTTACCTAGGAACTATCTGCTAGGTTGTGCCAAGTTCTTTCAATCTGTGCACAACCCCATTTGTACCGTTCTTACTAGTCAGCAGGCGGGGCCTTCAACCACAGCTGTTTGTGGAAAGGTTCTGTAAAGTTAAAGAAAAACAAACCTACAGCTAACTAACCTACACCACGACCTGATTGGAAGATAAGAAAGAGGCGTTTGCTCAGACACAAGCTCTGTAATTGCTGCACAGGCTTCTGTGGGAGCAGGTGCAGCGCACAGAATGTTCACACTTTCCATGACATTTCTTCCTGTTCCCAATAAAGGAAACTGTACCAGCAGACACAGACTTAGAAGTTATCCATTCAAGAAACCTCCTGCCAAATTATGCTTTAATTTGAGTATGTAAACGAGCCTCTCAGTAATTCTTCCTGAAGCTACACTGCTTCCACACAGGAACTGTCCCCACAGATAGCTGCTGTTCTAATCACATAGCACAGGTTACACAGCCGACCCAGGCACAGAGTAAAGAGTAGGTTAGTGATTAAAATTTAGGCAGACATACTAGCCAAGACAGGAAAAACACTCAATAAAACCTTGATTCAGTCTTACCTGAGACACTTTTATCTCTACTACTTGGTTTAAGCTTATATGCATAGTTTTTTCTTCTATGTGTAAAACATTCTTATCAGGCCATAGAACATATCTACAAACAATATAACTTATGTCTTTAAACTCAGCAATACCTAAGAGTGTCACCAATACTTTTTGTTGATCATTTTCAGAAGACTGCAAGTGGGGTGAGTGACTCTATCTTAACTTCACAATCAACATAAATTCAGGTTCCTGAGGTATAGCAGTGCTTCTAAATGACAGATGATGGAAGACAAGGGAGTCTTGGTGATTAATCCTATGGTTTCCGATGCCCATTAGTTCCTGGTCCTCTACAGAATACCAAATAAAAACATCAGGACAGGAAATAAGTAGCACAAAGTAGAGACCATTATTGCTTTTAAATGTATACCACACACCAAGTAATACAGGGAAAGTATATGAAGGATGAACAGGGAGGTGGTCTGAGCAATTCACCAGTCACCAGGAGTAAGCACAGGCAAACACATAAACGTGCCAGAAGGAAGATAAGATGTTATATATATATATATATATATATATATATATATATATATATATATATATATTAGAATTAAATCTAGGCTTGTACGAATTCCCAGGCACTGTCTTCTTTACTAAACCTTCGTGTTCAGTTGGAAGAGTCAAAACTTACTTCAAAAGTCAACATTTTCTTTCAGTCATAAAGTAATTACACAGGTGCATGGGTGACCCTCGAGGGGCTCCTGCCACTGCTGGTCATGCATAATGTCCTTTTTCAGTCCCTCTCTCTCTCCCTTCCTCCCTCCTCTTTAAAAAATCCTGCAACATGGCACTCCCTGCTTTAACCAAGTAAACATAAACTTTGCTTTAAAAAGATCATATGTATGTAAAACTTATTAGGAAAACTTTACAAATCAATATAAACACATTTTAAGGCTGTATAAAATACAGAAAGCCGACAGAGAAAGATCTGGTAAGCAGATCTTTAAATTGTACAGTGAAGGTTTGAAGTTGGGGTTAGAAACCAACACATACTCTGCTCAGCCAGCCCAGCACACAGTCCACAGTAGTAAGGAACTCCTTCCCAGTAAGCTTACCCACATAGCATCTGTCAGTGCTCTGAATGGCTGATCATAAGTACTACTGCAATCTTTCTCAGCACTATTAAGCAGATGGCAGCGCTAAATCCAAATGATGTCGTACATCTCCCTGGTGGACTCTGTTTTCATACTCTGCCGTTATTCTACAAGGCCTCAGTGATAAATCTCATGTATTCTCAAGAACATTAAACAGTGAACTGACAGTGGCAACTGATTTATTACCACCAGGCTGCCTTTGCCCCTGGTGAGTTTCCACACACTTATGGAAGAAATGCGTAACGATCCCACCTGTGAGCACTGTTCATGTAGTCTGTCCATTTACTGTGATGCTCCCCATCCACACACATCTCATATTTATAGCACTCGCAAGCAGAACTGGGCTGGGATCTTGAACTGGATAGGGATGCGGGATGGATGTTCCCAGCATCTCCTCTCTAAGATGTAGGACAGACAGGCAAATCGGATGACACGCATGACAGCACTTGACATGGTAACCAGCATTTGGCAGGAGCGTCACACATTCGATCGGCTCCAACTTCATTAGTAACTATGGGGAGAAAATCCTTTGTTTCATTTAAAGAACTTTGTGATAGGGCCTCAGACCCTCTTGGATCCTTTTCAATGCAATGGAGGAGGTCCCTGACACTGGTTCTGGGGCTCCACGTCAGCTGCTGCACTACTGCTTGGTCCTTCACATCTCAGTCGCTTGCGGTTCACTGACAAGATCATGCCACAATCAGCGGGAAGCTCATCAGCATTCTGCCTTGCCAGCTACAAGGGGCCCCATCCTCATCTCTGCTTCCTGTCCACCTTGCCAGCACCTCTCCACTTTAGGGATCCTTGCTTAGCATCCCTAAAGTCACAGCTGAGGGGTCTCTGCTCATTCCCACCTGATCTTCTGACATCTTGTCAAGATGACAGTCAGTTCAGACAGATCCACTGTCCCTGTTAGGGATCTCTCACCTGTGTCCCCATCCTCTCTGCTGTGCTCACAATGGAGCCCAGGTGCCTCCTGCAATGCAAATCCTATTGCCATAGTTCCTGTGTCCATCTGTCCTGACTGCCCTGGAGGAAGCTTCCGGGCTATACTTTCCTGTAGGTTGTTGATTTCTTTTATTAGGGTTTTCATCTCCACCACCTCTTTTTCTTTTTTCTTTCTTTTCTTTTCTTTCTTTCTTTGTTTCTCTTTCTTTCTTTCTTCTTTCTTTCTTTCTTTCTTTCTTTCTTTCTTTCTTTCTTTCTTTCTTTCTTTCTTTCTTTCTTTCTTTTCCGAAGTATTCCACTAAGAAGGCATCTATTGGTCTAGAGTGTTAATTTCGAATGATATCTCTTTTGTCAATGTCTGTCTCATACTGTGTTACAGTTTGTGTTCATAGTTTTAATGTTCAGTTTGGTTTCTTAAAAAAAAATCCAAAGAACTGAGCTATGTAAAGGTGTGTGTGGTGGGTCAGGCGTGCTGTATGCAGTGGATCCCACCAGTGCAAATTCCATCATCATCACCACCACTACTACGATCACTATCACCACTACTACCACTACTACCACTACTACCACCACCATCATCACACTAAAGACACTTGTCAACAATTTTATAAAGCATGGTGAACAAACTTTTACTTAGACCAAATCATTAAACAGAGCTCCTAGGTGGTATAACTAGCTGTTATCAATGCAAGAATGTTTGCCTAATGTTGCCTAATGTTTAAATGGTCATATCTTAAATTAAACAGCAATTGGTATTTATAAAATAAAAATTCCTAACTATTCTCAACCTTCACAGGTCAGTTCTAGAGAGCACACTGTGCCTTGATGCTAAAGATACTAACGGAAACCACCACAAAGTAGATACTAGGAACACAGGATAGCAGCTGGCATTAAAAAAACCCACCCAGCACTCTCAGCTTCTAATAAGTCTACCTATTTGCCATAGAACAAGTCAATAATTTTCAATACAATTATTCTCGGCAGGATAAAAGTTTTAGAGTTAGACAAAAGATTGCCTGAGGCCCTTTGGTTGTACAATCCCAGAATTGTTGTGGGACCTCTCAAACCTCAGATTCCTTAAATGGAAGAGTCTACCACGCAGGTCACCGTGACACAAAACAATACACAAACAACTCACAGGGCCAATGCCAGACTTAGTTCATTGCCCAACACACTGGGATGTCATTATTAATTGCTTTTTCAGAAATTTAAAGTATCTTCATGGTAGAAGAGATGGAAGATGAAATGTGTACTTGAAGGTATTTTAAAAACCTGGGTACAATAAGAAATTAGTTCACCAGAAGCTAAATGCTGTCACCGGGGTCCCTCGGGGTCATATGCACCTTTTGAGATCATTTTTCTTTTATTTATATTTGTGATTATTACAAGTGCTAGATAATTGTTTGGATACTTCACAGCTGCTTGGAACTACAGACTAAAATTGTCATAAGGAGTGTAGGTAAGATGTCAGATGTAAACTAACCTGACTTGCTTGAGAATGGAAGGTGGTATTACAACTGGGAGCTGGACTTCTAGGAAGCCTAACAGAATATGAATGCTCCAGTCAAGTCAGGTCAGGGCCAGGGTCTAACTGCAAAGGCCATTCATTACGTGTTTACATTCGTCACCACAGCTCCTCAGAAATTGTATACCCACAGGGATCAATCAATAACTTCCAATGACTTATAAGTGACAATTAAAAACAACCAGTTATATTCCTCTTTTTAGTGACTGTGCTGACATCATATTAGTTAAATGTGTGAAATTAAATAAACTGCACTGTTTTATACTACAATGTCTGATTCTAAGACAAGATGCTTAACACTGAAAAAAATTAAATTTCTAAGGCCTCCAGATAAATACTTGATTATGCAATATACAGCATAGGAAGATGATCAGGACTTAGCAAGCTTAAAAGTCTTCTGGAAAGGGCCCTTCACTCAGCAGGTATGACAGATGGTGATTTCATCTCTTGTCTTGTTCTATTATGGCTCAGTTTCCAATCTCTCTGTTATGGCAAATCTAGAAGAGCAGATGGGAAGTCTTAAGCGAGGTCTTCCTGCCCTTCGATCATAGCTTGGAAACACCTACCAATAGGGTCCCTGCTGCTGATTTATGAATGTTGGCTTCCTACAGCCATCCACCTGTGAAATGAGAGGCGACTTGGAGGTGTGAACGTAAGGCATCACTAATGCTCTCCCCACTGGTCCTGGATCAGACCACAGAGTGAATGGCAAATTTCCCTCCTTGTCTCACGACAGCATGGCTCAGTCCTCCAAAGGGAAAACACAGTCATCTACCTTATAAACAGAGGCTTAGAAAGCTTGAATCAACTGCCTGAAAGTGGGGTGTGTGTGGGTGTGTGTGAGAGAGAGGGGAGGGGTGCAGTTCTGTCAGAGTCTGAACCTCTATAGCACAGGCCTTCAGATGTTACAGACAATGCCCCTGAATCAGAAAGCAAAGCATTTTGAACTTGTAACCACTGTGTGTCTGTGTATTGCATATGCAATGGACAACACATCAAAGTTGAAAATGCTAATGTATATGATGCTTTCCAAGTTCTCTACTCAGGCAGTGTGGCCCCTACCAGAGCCAGAGGCAGCAAGATGTACTTAGAATAGCCCTACCTAAGAGAAAGAAAATGGCAGCCATCCAGCAATTCAAAGCCCTTCACCACTTATTTGATGGTTTTCTTGGAGTGTCTACTGGAGGCTGCCGTCTATGCTGCAGCCCTCTCAGGTGGCAGAGGCCACATGTTGGGCTTTTAGAGCTCTCACGAAGGTAGCTCCAGAGGATGCTGCATTGCTATCAAGCTCTGTCCACCACTCCCACCTTCTCTGAAAGGAGACCAAGCAGGAAACCCGGAAGCAACAATCAACTACAACGGTAGCACGGAATGGGTTTCACAGTTCAAGAAAATTATTGAAGTATTAAAAATATTTTCCCAGAAATTTCACTGAGTCCAGTAACATATCTGAGTCACAGACATAGGGTGCTACATGGCCCTGAGGCAAAGTGCTCTCAAACAGCAGAAGCAGCAAGTGCTGCAGGGAACTAATGTTAAGTTGGAAGACTTGAATTCTTCATTTTGCTGTCTTAGCCTGTATATGAAAGATGCGATTAAGTGAGGTTTTGTTGATTAAGATAATCCAGATCTGATAAAGTAAGGCTTCAAGATACGATTTTTAAGATATCTGAGAGCATTAAATACCAGGGTTTTTCAATGCTTTATGGGCTAGGCTTTTAATCTCTTGAAAAAACAACTTAGGGGGAAGAAAGGCTTGTTTTGGCAGGGTGTTTCAGAGCTTTTAATCATCACCAGGGCACCGTGATAGGTGGAGTTACATAAGGGAGTAGTGACTTGTGGGGAGGAGGACTCCTCTTCATGGAAGCAGGGGAGCAGGACTAGGGTCAGGGTGCTCCCAAGGACCCACCTGCAGTTCCAAGTGTCCTCCAGCGAGGCCCCGCCAACTAAGGCTCTCAACAATTAAAAGAGCTGCAGTAGCAGCTGTGGCTCAAGCCTTTCACACAGGAGCCTCTGGAGGCAAACGCTTATCTACAGCAGCACGTCATATATGTTTGAAGGAAGGGCAATTAGTGAAAGCAGCTGAAGTCACAACAAGGGTGGAAGGAACAGGAAATAGGGGCTAAGAGAGCTCAGTATGCTTGGGAGGCCCCGGGACTCCAGACAAGCACTCTGAGCCTGTGCAATGATGGTGCAGGTTCAACCTCAAGATTGAATGTAGCAGTATTTGGGGGGATACTGAGAAGAGAGAGAGGATCTCAACAGATTTGATATCAGGGAGACTCTGGTTTCTGTCAGGTTCCTAACTTTTGAGACACATGCTGTACATATATCATGTACCTTTGTGGTATGTGGCAGATTGTGTACCCTTTCCCCTAAAGTCCCATGTTGAACTCCTAGGTTACCAACTCCCTGATTTATGGCTGTGCTTTGAGACAGTACCTTTAAAGAGGTAGTTTAAGTTGAAATGAAATCTACGAATAGGTCCTAATCCAATTTGATTACTGCTCTCCTAAGACATGTTCTGTATACACAGAGACACCAAGGATGTACTCACAAAGAAAAATATACCAAGAGGCCACAGGAGAAAGGTAGCCACCTTTCAGCCAAAGGGAGGACGGCCTCTCCTGGCATAGGACCTGCTGACATGCTGACTTTGAGCCTCAGTTTCAGTTCCCCGAGAAAACAGAATCGAAGGACTTTGATACAGAACCCCAGCATACTAACCGAAGAACACAACATTTTTTGCCCCTCAAGCCATCTCTGCAAAACAGCCATTTCATTTGAATATGCTGTACAGCAGCAGGACACATAAGCCTAAAGGATGTCATCCAGGCAGAAAAACCAAGGGTCACTGTTTGCCTCCTGTTTTGGAGGTGAATGGTATTTGGAAAGTGATCTAATTGTGTGACCATAGTCTTCTTCAAGGAGTTTATACTTCAGGTCACTTGGCTCCCTCTGCATTTCACAGGCATGCAATTTGCATGGGCTTCGCTCCTTTGGGTGCGTTCAGCTGGAGCCCTGAAAACCTCACTTCAGAGGTGGCTATACTTCCTCATAAGCTGTTTGTCTTAGCGAGTCTTTCCTGACTCTTAAGGATTTATAATTTAGTTGCAGCTTCTTAACTGATTCTGCCCCTAGCTACACTAAGTATATGCCAATCCAGCTTCTCTATACTATCGACTAATTAATTTCTCTAAATTAAGTCTAAACTCGTCATTTTCTTGGCTCCCTGTTGCTTCCCAGTCTTAAGTCTTAGCTCCCAGAGAGAATATTCCATCCATGTTACATTATAAGAATTCCTCACACAAGATACGTTGCTGTGTTCGTTGTCCCGTGTGCCTGCGTCACTTTGGTATGTGGTCCCTTCCATCATCTGGGGGACTGCTCCTTATCCTTTATTTTCCTAGATATATCCATAAATTCTGGACTGGAATTCTGGAGTCTTTTGAATGAAAGCATGAAACTACTCAAACTTCTCCTAATACTTGATAATTAAATATTTACATTTGTCTCCTTACAGACAGTGAAGCTTTCCAATGACAGACTCTATTTTAATAGCGTTTGGGCATCAAACTTTAAGATCAGTGCCTAGCATATGGTAGAATCCCAGACCGAATGATGCTTTCCTTCATATTACTGCATCATCACATTTAAAATGAGATCACAAGCTGCTGTAGCCCAGGGCTGACTCTTGCCAGTGATGCTTAATGACTTAAACACCAATCTTGAGCTGGGCGTGGTGGCACACGCCTTTAATCCCAGCACTCGGGAGGCCAGCCTAGTCTACAAAGTAAGTTCCAGGACAGCCAGAGCTATACAGAGAAACCCTGTCTCGAAAAACAACAACAAAAAAAAAACAACAAAAAAAAACAAAAAACAAACAAACAAACAAAAAACCCCCACCAATCTTGACTTAGAATATCCTCTTAGTAACTTGCTTTTCATTCTGTCTGCTTACCAGAGACTCACTGTAGCATTATTGTCCAATAGGACAGGTAAGGGCTTTAAACTTGGGTCTTTATGACAATTGAAGACACACAGGATCATCTGGACTGGAGTCTTGAATGGTGCACTAAATAGATGAGTGATATGTTTTCTCTTCTGTTACCTATTGGTAACTGTAGCATGGGATGGTGCCCAGGAACAACCAAAATCAAAACATAAGATGGCTACTTCTAGCCCCTTGAGATATGGCCTCCCCCAAGTTCTTCCTTCTGCTCCTTTCAGACTTTACTCCTAAGCCCATCTCTATGCCTTTGTGACTCCCATTGACACACAGAACTCCTTTGTCTACCAAGGACTCACACAGGTGACACACTAGCTAAGACCTAGACTCTAGCAGGTACCACATAGGAACACTTGGCTAGGACCCAGAGTAGTAGTAGAAACAATACAACCGACTACAAAAACGAGGCCAGAAATCTACAACAAGAAACACTTCAAACAACAGATGCCTAGATCACACGTCAAACATCAGAGCTCCAGATGCCTAGATCACAGGACAAATGTCAGAGCTCCAGATGCCTAGATCACAGGTCAAATGTCAGAGCTCCAGATGCCTAGATCACAGGTCAAATGTCAGAGCTCCAGATGCCTAGATCACAGGTCAAATGTCAGAGCTCCAGATGCCTAGATCACAGGTCAAATGTCAGAGCTCCAGATGCCTAGATCACAGGTCAAATGTCAGAGCTCCAGATGCCTAGATCACAGGTCAAAGGACACAAAGATGAACAAACAAGGCAACCTGTCTCTTCCAGAAATCAACAGCTCTATTGCACTATGTTCTGAGAAAAATAAGTCAGCTGAAGCACATGACAAGGACTTCAAAATAGCAAGGATATGAATAGATCCCTTAAAGAAAACCATGAAAGCACAAACAAGTGACTAAAAAAGAAAAAGAAAATCTATTTAAGACATAAAATAGAATTTAACAAAACAAACAAACAAAAAAACCAGAATTACTAAAGAAAACCTAGACTGAGATAAAACTGGAAATGAAAACTCAATTCTGTCAACCCAAAACATCAGAGGCAAGCCTCTCCAGCAGAATAGAAGACATTGAACAGAGGATTTCAGATCTTGAAGATGAAATAGAAAAAATGGATAGCTCAATCAAAGAAAATGCTAAATCTAATAAAATAAATTTTTTTGTAAAAAAAATTCCATGCACAGAATTTTTAAAGACCAAATAATAGAGATAGAGGAAGAAAAAAGGAACCTAGGTCAAAGGCACAGAGAAATATTTTAAATAAAATTTTAGAAGAAAACTTCTCCAATCTAAATAGATGCCTCTATCATGATACAAGAAACATACAGACCATCAAATAGATTAGAAAAAGAAAGTCCCATAATACCAAGCACATAAAAAATCAAAACATTGAATGTACAGAACAAAGAAAGAGTATTAAAAGTTGCTAGAGTAAAAGGCCAAGTCATATATAAAGGCTGACACATTAGACTTTTCAAAGGAGATTCCATGAGCCAGCAGGGTCTGGGTAGATGTTCTACAAGCTTGTTAGACCACAGATTCAGCCCAGACTACTATACCCAGCTAAGCTATCAATCACATCAAGAGAGAAAGAAAAACATTTCACAATAAAAACAAATCTAAGGAAATTCTCTCCACCAATTCAACTCTATAGAGGGTAATTAAAGGAAAACTTCAGTTTAAAGAGAAGGTTAACTATACAGATGAGGGTACAGTAAGTAAGTAGTCCCAGACTAGTTAGCCAAAAAAGGGTAGAATCTCACACCACAACAACAAAATACCAGGAATTAATAAATACTGTTTGTTGATAACCCTGATTGTTAATGGTCTTCAAATCCTCAATAGAAAAACACAGATTAACAGAATGCATGCAAAACCAGGATCCATCCTTCTGCTGCATTCAAGAAACACACCTTAACATCAAGGTAGGCATCACCTCAGGGCAAAAGTATGGAAAAAGTATTCCAAACAAATGGAACCAAGAAGTAAATAGATATAGCTATTTCAATACCTAGCAAAATAGAAGTCACACTAAAACTAATCAGAAGATATAGAGGGTAGTACATACTCATCAAAGGAAAAAAAATCCACCAAGGGATATTATGAGTCTAAATATTTATGCACCAAACACAAAAGCACCCAAGTTCATAAAAGAAAAAAATATTGAAAATAAAATCACACACTGATTCTAACACAGTGATACTAGGTGACTTCAATACTCTACCCTTGCCAGACAGTTCCATCAAGACAAAAGCAACAGAGAAATGCTGGAGTTAAATAATGTCATAAAGCAAAACATCTACAGAGGATTCTATGCAAACATTAAGGAACATGTTATTTTCTTAGCAGCCCCATGAAATCATGAAATTTTCTCCAAAACTGACCACATATTAGGACATAACACATATATAAGACTCTCAACATATATAAGAAAACTGAAATAATGTCACAGATTATATTTGACCCTATACATTAAAGCTAGGTTATCAGCAGTAATACAAACAGTACAAAGTATGGGAACTCATGGAGTCTGAACCACTCAAAACTGGATAAGCTTTAAAACAGAACAGTAATCAAGATGCAAATGAAAACATTCTAAGAACTGAATGAAAGCACAGCCTACCCAAACCCATAGAACAAAAGGCACTTAGCTGTAAGACACTACTTCATAGCATCAAGTCCCTAAATAAAAAAAAAGCTGTAGAGATTTTATATTGGTAACAAAAACAATTGCATACTTGAAATCTCTACAAAAACAAGAAGAAATAATACCAACATGAGTGTATGGGAAGAAATACTCAAACTTGGGATAAAAAAAAAAATCAATGAAAGAGAATCAAGTAAACAGACAAGATAGACAAACAAAAACCACAAGATCAATAAAATGAAGTGTTGATTTTTTTTTGAGGGGAAAAACAGGATTGACAAACTCTTGGCTCAATTAACCAAAAGATGAGAGATAAGACTAAATTAATAAAATTAGAGATGAAAGGAGGACATTACAAGAGACACTCAGGAAATTCTGAGAATCATAATGACATATTTTAAAAGTCTGAATACTACTGAACCTGAAAAACCAAAAATAAATGGGAGAATCTTAATATATACCATCTACCAATATTAAATCAAGTAAAATGAACAAAAAATTTAAACAGGTCCATAACCCCTAGTGAAATAGAAGCAGTTATTAAAAATCTGCCAACCCAAGGAATCCCGGGGCCAGATGGATTCACAGAACTCTACTAGACTTTAAAAGAAAATAAACAATACACATCAAATTAGTCTAAATAACAGAAACTGTAGAAAGATTCCCTAATTCTTTTTACAAAGCCACTGTTATATGAACACCAAAATCACACAAAGACCTAACAAAAAAGAAAAGCGTGGGGCAAATTCTCTCATGAACATACATGTAAAACTCTAAATAAAATATTTGCAAACCACATCTAATAACACATAGACAATATCTACTATAATTAAGTAGACTTCATGCCAGATATTCAGGAATGGTTCAACATACAACCATATAAAATAACCTGAAAGATACATTCCACATAAGCATCTCTTTGATGGAGAAAAAAATTCCTTTGACAACACCCCACACCTTTTCATGAGTAAAGTCCTTGAGAGACTAGAAATATGGTGGCATATCTCAACATGAGAAATGAAATTTAGAGCAAGCACAAAGCTAGGATATCCACTCTCCATACCTATTCATTGAAAGATGTGAAATGTTAGCTAGAGCAATAAGATAACTGAAATAAATTAAGAAAATTCAAATAGGAAAGGAAAAAGGCCAAGTATTTTTATTTACAAATTGTGTGATTTTATACACAAAGTGATTTTATACATGAAGACCTTTAAAACATTATCAGTAAACTTTTGTAGGTAATAAACACATTTAACAAAATAGGATACAAAAAAATGTCAATACACAAAAATCAGTAACCTTCCTATATGCAAAAGCAAATGGACTGAGTAGGAAATAGTACATATAATGATAGCATCAAATCAAAACTAAAACTAAAGCAAAAGCCCTGGGACAACTCCAACTAAGCAAGTGAAAAAGTGGTGTAATAAAAATTGAAGCTATTGAAAACAACATCAGAAGATGGAAATACATCACATGTCCAAGAATCAGTAGGATTAATACAGTGAAATGGCCATTTACCAAAAGCAATCTTCAGATACAGTACAATCTCCATCAAAATTTCAACAGAGTACCTAACATTATTTAAAAAGTAATAAATTAAGAAATAAAGGAGGGGGGTGGGAGAGATCCAGATAGCTAAAAACATTCTGACTAATAAAAGACTGCTAGAGGTATCACCATCCCTGGTATCAAGGTGTACTACAGAGCTACAGTAATAAAAACTGCATGGTACTAGCATAAAGCAGACATGTTGATCAATGAAATCACATTGAAGACTCATACAAGGACAAATGCCTATGGACCTATGGACATCTGATTTTTGGCAAAGAAGTCAAGAACACACACTGGAGGAAAGACAATTTGTTCAATTGGATCCATCAAACTGGATGGCTGATGTTGACTATCCTACAAAAAAGAACTCCAAATGGATCAAAGACCTCAACATAAAACAAGATGTACTGGATGTGATAGAACAGAAAGTGGGAAATAAGCCTGAACTCACTGGCCCAGAAAAAGACAGGACAATTATAGCACATACACTAAGACCAACAATTACCAAACGGGACGTCATGATGCTAAAAATCTTCAGCCCAGTAAAGAACACCATCATTCAAGCAAGCAGCAGCCTAAAGAATGGGATGGGGAAAGTTGTTTACCAGCTATACATGTGACAGGTAAAGCTGTATCTAGAATATATAGAGAACTAAAACAACCAACCAATCAACCAACCAACCAAAAACACCAACAACGCCAACACCACCACCAACACCACCAACAAAAAACTAAGCATCAAGGAAATGACCCAATTAAAAAACAGGGTACAGAACTAGGCAGAGTTATCAAAAGATAAAATGAAACAAATGGTTGAGAAACACATTTTTAAAAGTTCACTATCCTTAGTTACCAATGAAATGGAAACCACAACTACTTTGAGATTTCATTTTATTCCAATCAGAATGGCCAAGATCAATAAAACAAATGACACCTCATTCTGGTGGGACTGTAAACTTGAAGGGCCACTATGGAAACCAATGTGGTAATTCTTCTGGAGGGTGAGAATAGATATCCTTCAAGATCCAGTTATACAACTCTTGGGCATAACCCCAAAGACTCTACATCTTATCAAATCCATGCTGACTGGGGCTCTATTCATAATAGCCAGAAATTGGAAAACAGCCTAGATACCCATCAAGCATAGAATGAATAATTATATTGTGGTATACTTATAGAAAGCAATACTATCCAACTGCTATGAAAAATAAGATTATGAAATTTACATGTTACTAGAGAAAAGAACATTATCCTAAGAAAAGTAACCTAGACCTAAAAAGACAAATATTGGCCATTTTCTCTCATATGTGAATGTTAGTTTTAAAACTTTAGATATGTGTTTCAAAATAAACAACTACAGAGGTTAGGTAGGTAAATAAGGGATGGGAGGTCAGGGGGAGAGCGGCTCTTTCAAGGAACGGATATGGAATACAGAGTTAAAGAAAGAGATTAGGCGGAAAATATAATACAAAGCTAAAACGGGGAATGGGAGTGGGACAGCAGGCTAAAGAAAGAGAAGCAGGAGGGAGAATTAACAATAATGGTCTTTTGAAAAGCCATGATGAAAAACTAATACTAACAGAAGTTTCCTAAAATATATACAACATATATGAAAGGAATGTTTTTTTGTTCCTTTTTTTTTTTTTTTGGGATTTTCAAGACAGGGTTTCTCTGTGTTGCCCTGGCTGTCCTGGAACTCACTCTGTAGACCAGGCTGGCCTCGAACTCAGAAATCCACCTGCCTCTGCCTCCCATGTGCTAGGATTAAAGGCATGCACCACCATGCTTTTTTGTTTTGTTTTGGTTTGATTTTTTGTTTTTTTGTTTTTTGGTATGAAAGGAATGTAAATAGTGTCACCAAATAACAGAGAAGACAATGCCCCAACTAGACATATTATGCCATCAAGTAAAACGTCCAGTGTCAGGAATGAGTTGCACATTGTTGATTCACTGGTCAAAGGGCCCCACAGAAACCCCCAAATATCAAATCTCTATTGGTTATGCTCTATAACTCCATGTAAGGCTTTATTGCTACCAACAGTTACACGTATCATTGAACGTGGAAAAACCCAGCTGGTGACCAAGCTTCACCTGGACTCATTAACGTTCATGGTGCTGTAAGATTTTGCCACCAGAGAAAAGTAATCATCAGTATAACCCGGTTACAAACTCTGTCACCTACAGCAACCTGCCTACAAAAATATACTGTTGTCTAATGTCACAATGCTATGGGAGCAACCAATCACTTTTTAATCGAATATAAGGTCCAATACATGACCCAATGGCCCCTGAACTGGAACTGATCCGTGTGCCAGTTAGAAATGACCAGAACTAGAACTGACCAGAAGGTGTCATGCAAGCTTCTATACAACCAATACTGCTATCCACATATGATGCCTTCAACCACAATAATGACCTGTATGGTACAATAATTCTAAGTGTGCAGTAGTGCCACACACACATCGGCAGTAACCGACACCTCTCTAATTGGACTTAACACTCACTCAATAAGAAAGAAATCATGACTGGTACTAGAAACCTTGCAAATTACCTGGGCTAGAGAAGTCATGGATCTTGGAGAAGAATCTACGAACACTACTTTATTAAATCAGCATAATCTCTAAGTATACTCTAAAAATTTATCCTGATATCAACAGATAAGAATAGTTTTTCACCCTTTATCAAGGAAATTTCTCTTTGCAACAGATGGGGACTATTACAGAAATTACAGTCAATCAAAATGCAGAACTGTGAAGCCCAGTTGCATGTGGAGGCATGTACAAAACAACGTTCACACAGCAGAAGATGGGGGGGGGGTGTTGGAAGTACTAGATCATCGGGGAGCTTACTATGACACTACTCTCGAACTGTCAGAATATACCCGTAAGGTCTCAGCAACATGACTATGTAAACATGAGCCAAACAAAGACATGCTAACATGAAGAGACAGGGGAGAAGACCATGAAGACTCAACCCTATCCAAAGAAACTACATTTCCCAGGGAACAGCACACCAATTGCTTATCCTATACCAAACTGTCAGCCCTGAAAACATACAAGTAACATTAAACAGGCATGGGCCCTAGGGGACAGCTCCCACTATTGTTTTGCTAAAGGAACATTGCAATAAACCAATGTCTACTGACATAGTACTATAGCTATGGATCGGTGCATTATTCAACCAATATCAGAGAAGCTTCTTGCAGTAGAATTAAGACAAAGACTCACAAATGAACAATGTTCAGAGAATGAGAGGCTTTGAAACACTCATTCCTAAATGGGATGTCTTCATCAAAAAACCCTCCCAGCTAGGCTCAGCGATCTATGAGTTAGAGGAGGTGGAAAGATGGTAAGAGCCAGAGATGGTGGATGACTCCTAGGAAACAGTATCCTCTAGACACAAAAGGATTGCTATATGAGTAAACTAACATATAAAAAAAAAAGCATACAGATAACACACACAGATTTAAAGCAGAGAAAAATCCCAGCAGTAAGGAGAGGTAGACATACAGTCCCATCTATAATTAAGAAGCTGGGAAAGGGAAATCAGTTGTTTCCAATCCAGTGTCCCTGGGTCTATCAACCAGAATACAGGGCAGGCCCCACAGCCAGCAGTAGTTGGCCAATACAAAATGGATTCTATTTGTAGTATATGTGTGTATGTGTGTGTGTGTGTGTGTGTGTGTGTGTGTGTGTATGTTTGGGCATACGCTTGCACTTTTTGTTACCTGTTTCTTTTTTCTTTTTGGATTTTTGTTTTCACATGCAGTTTGAGGGACAGGGAGAGGGAGAGGAAGAGAGAATATGAAGTTAAGTGAGGAGGGCAATGAGGATCTGGGAGGACTCTGGAAAGAGTATGATCAAAATAGAAACTGTATGCTAGCTAGAAGTGAGACTATAAAAGGCCATAAAAAGTACTACCACAATATCTAGAACACTTTCAGCTCAAAGAGAAACATACAGCAGCACTGGCTTCTGCATCTAGATGTGTGTGTGTGTGTGGGGGGGCAGTACTGACTGAAGAGTAAGTGAAGCTCAGAAGGAACCATTCCCTCGCATTGACTCAGCACTTATCAATATCTTTGTTATGTGCTCTCCTCTCTTACAGGCACAGCTTCTGCAGGCCTTAGGAGAAGAGGGCCAGACAGAAACTGTATACCCAGCAAGTGTTAAGAGGTGGGAGATGCATGTGCTTCGACAGACAGGGCACTTCATTCTGAAAGCGGAAACATTTATGGACATTTACAAAACAAAGCAGAGACACAGCTAGTTGTAAAGCACAGTCCTGGTGTTGGAAGATCCCACTTAAGGCCCACTTCCTGGATCCATTTACGGTTTCTTCTGGAACACCACTCCTTGCTCTCTACAGTAGGACACTTCAGGAAGTGCTGGCCTAGCTACAGGAGGAACTGTGGAACAATTCTCATGCAGCTTTTGCCTGTCACTTTCAAAAACGGTAGGAGCGACTGTCCCCAGTACTAATGATACAAACATAAAGAACAAAGCATCCCTTTTTTGAAAAAGACCACGTGTTAGCCAAAGTCTGCTGGCCTTTGTCACAGTTTATACAGTCAGCAGTATGTCATGAGCAAAGACGAAAATAGTTTAATATTCTCACCTACCCAGCATCAGAGAACCCATGTATTCACTCACAGCTCGAGTGGGACCATATCCATGCATACTCCTGGATGCTCCATCCCAACAGCTATGGTCTATGTTTAGGCTTTGCAGGAATGGTAGGACTAGTATTTACTGTATACACTCTACTGTGGAGACGGTCTGATCAGGACAAAGTTGTTACATTTATAGAATTTGAAGCCAGGAGCATCACTGCTAAGATGATGCAATGTTCTGTGAATATCAAGCCAGGCTCTGGCATTACATTCTCTAGAAAGTCAGAAAGCTCACTGTTCTTAAGGACTTTGAGAGCCTTAGGATCGAATGGTTACCTGCTTGGAAGCCATCATCCTTCCTTTAAATGACATTAACCACTTAGGTCAAATTTTCAGAGTAGATAAAATTAAACATAGTTCTCACATCTGGATGCTTTAGGGAGAGACAGCATCCACGTGCGATGATGCTATTTGGAAGTAGACTCTACTTCTCTAGTCAGAAGAAACAATACACAGGAAATCAGTCCCACTGGCTGGCCATCGCACCTCGCAGTGGAAGGGCCCTGGGTCAAGCTGACATAGAGCCTGGCAGTACAGGCTGACTCTTACCTTTGTGCTGGGGTGCTGTAGCTGTTGTCATAGGAGTCATAGCTCTGCTCATCATAGGCAGTACCGTACCCATCGTCATAGTCCTGAAACACACCAGAAGGAGACACAGTCAGAAGACCCTCTAGAAAGAAAGAGCACTCTGCCTCCATCACCGCAAGGCACCAGTTGACGCTAAACCATGATGTGAGGAGAAGCGCAGGTGTGGCTTCAGTCAAACGGTCAGAGCAAGAAGCTCCCAGATTGTCTCAAAAAAACCCAGCTCATGCAGGAAACAATTAAGATCACCACTGTTAGGACTGGAACATTGACCACAGAGCTGCAGAGTGTCAAAGAATATTCATTTAAAAGCAAATACACCAACAAACAAACCATGGTGAACTCTCAGTATGAGCAGATCTATGTGGTATTTTCACCTAGCAGGAGTCTGGAAGCTACTGCAGTGCAGTGAGGCAACTGGAACACCTGCCAGAAATGCTTCTCAGGGGGTGGTCTTCATCCCTCCCGACATAGTTCTCTCCTTAGTACAAACAGACTCCCGCCCGAGGGGTTAGCTGAAGGAAATAGTTAGAGCCACTTGTTTAAGGTATTAGCTTCTAGAGTCTATGGAGACATACTAGGCAAATGGGTTAATTCATAAGCATAAAAGACCAACATATTACTGGGACTCTAGACGGACAAGCCCACCACAGTGCCACATTCCATGACTCAGAAAATACTGTAGGCCCAGAGCTGTTTCTCTTGGCTGACCCTGAGATCCAGCACAGGGAGGGGCTTCCAAAGGAGACTTAAGAGCAAAGTGGCTAGATGAGTGTCAATATACACAGCACAATCCCATGGGAAGCCAGGCAGGAAGGAGAAGGAAGAGGGGGAAGAGGAAGGAGAGGACAGGAGGAGACTGAAGAGACAACACCTGATACTCACAGACTGCACAGAATTTGTTTTGAATAGCCCTAAATATAACAAACAAAAACAAAAAATGGATCCTTGAAGAATGTGATTCCTAGAGTTGATGAATTATTAATATATTGTGTCTAGTTTAAAACAAGAAGTTGAGACATGCTTTAAAAAACATAAAAATATGGTCTCTCTATAAGAACAAATAGCTGCTAATAAAAAATTGCCTCTGAGGAAGCTGAGCCATTGAGTATGCTAGGCAAAGAACTCCAAACAACACACTGAATACAGCCAAGGAGCTAGAGAAACTTATGGCCAAGTAAAGCCCCAGTACATCACATCACTAAGTGAAGAATGTCAGTATATAGAGAAGCCAAGGGAAATGCTTGACTTGAAAATCAATAATTAAAGCAGAAACCTCACTGGTCTCTTCAGCAGACACACTGGACAGAAGTCACTGAACTTGAAGACAGACACTCCGAGAACAAAGCATGTGAAAAAGGAAAATAGGGACAGAGGATCAGAGACGTGGGCCATGCCATATGTGTGAGTGAGCATGTGAACAATGAGATCTGCTGAACCCTAGTCAGAGTAACAACAGGTTCAAAACCTCCCCAATTTGATGAAAACACTTTACACACCCAAGAAGCTTAAACATTTCCAGAAGTAAAGCCTAAGAGAGACACAACCATAAGAATAGAAAGGCAAAACCAGAACCTCTCAAACACATGCACCTCATGACACAGGGAAACCTGATGATCAGGAAGGTCACTGCCTGGAAAACAACGAGAAACCACATTCCAAAGAAAAAGGGGGCATAGGCAAGAAGAGCTAGTTGGTGGGAGAACTTCTCGGCATTTGACCTGCACTGGGTACAGTGTTTGCTATCCAATGAAGCTCTTCTTGATAAACTGGAAAAATTAGTACTTTAGCAGATAAACAGAGTTTATCAGTAGTAGATAGACATTTAGGAGACAGCAACAGGAGCCATCCGAGGAGTGAGAAACCATCAGTCACTTGCAGCTACATGAAAAACAGCATATTTAGATATACATAAAGGGCAATTTAAATATGTACTACTACTGAACATCTACAGAGCAACGCATCCAAGAAAAACAAAATACACCTTCATGCCAGTGGATCAAAGCATGCATTCCCCAGTAACCAAAGCAACACAACACTGACAGGAACCAAAGCAATACAACACTGACAGGAACCAAAGCAATACAACACTGACAGGAACCAAAGCAACACAACACTGACAGGAACCAAAGCAATACAACACTGACAGGAACCAAAGCAATACAACACTGACAGGAACCAAAGCAATACAACACTGACAGGAACCAGAAAAAGAAAGTCAGAAATGACTACTCATATTTAAATGCAACTCAGTTTTTAACTAAAGCACCAAGACAAGTCGCTGGAGACTTTTCAATAAATAATGTTGGGTTGCCTCCTGAAAGACACACACCTAAGAAGATAAGATTGAACCCCAACCACACATCATATGGAAACATTAACACAACATGCATCCAATCTTTTGTGAGCAGAGAGAGCTTTGAGAACAGAGTAAGCACGAATAACTACACATTCTCCTGACCTTGGATCAGTGGTTTCTTTGATAGGCTAGCAAAAGCACAGGAATACAGAAAATGGAAGTTCAGAAATACTCAAAGCTTTTAACTTTCAAGGACACTACTTAAAAGAGACAAAGAGATAACCCACTGCATGGGAGGAAATATTTACAGATGACACGTATGATTTGGTCTATGCTCCAGACTTTATAAAGAACTCATAACTCAATGAGAAAAAGACAGTAAATACAAGAGAAATCCACCCTTGCCATTCTGTGGGATAAACACTCCATGTTGATTATTTAATTTTGAGACAGGACTCTATATAGACCAGGCTGGTCTCCAACTCCTAAGAGATACTCTTGCCTCTGCCTCTCACTATTGTTTCTACAAGACTATGAACTTCAAAACAGACAAGAAAAACAATTTTTCTAAATAAATGGAACCAGACATATTCCCCACTGGTAAATTAGGCCACAAAAACATTGATTGTACCTTGTCCTACAACTGGCTCCATGTTCCCAGTGTAATTACCCACTGGCTTTGGGTTTATCAAATTTAAATATTTTTAAAATATTTAGATAGTCTGTGAGGAATGTCTTGGAATATCGGGATCAGCTATTCAGAGATTTTAAATATGTACCCAACTCCTGGAAACAGGGATATGTGGCACGAGGTCAAAGAAGTTTCAGCACAGAGTCCATTATGTACATATTACTTAAGATATTTTATTTTTATTTATGTATACATGTATTTTGGTTTGTGTGTGTGTGTGTGTGTGTGTGTGTATGAATGTAGGTGCCCATGGAGGCCAGAAGAGGGCATCAGAACCTTTGGAGCTGGAGTTACAGGCAGTTGCAGGCAGCCTGATATTACTCTGGGGGAACAGAATTTCAGTCCATTACAAATGAAGTAAGTGAACACAGCTGCTGAACCATTTCTTTAGCTCCAAAAATTTTTAAATGAAAAAGAAATAGTTACAATAACTGTATAAACTTTGCAGGTGGGCTGGAGAGATGGCTTAGCGGTTAAGAGCATTGACTGTTCTTCCAGAGGTCCTCAGTTCAATTCCCAGCAATCACATTGTGGTTTACAACCATCTGTGATGGGGATCTGATGCCCTATTCTGGTGTGTCTGAAGAAAGGGACAGGGTACTCACATATATGAAATAAATAAATCTTAAGAAAAAAGAAAACTTTTGCAGGCACAGTTTTATTTAAGGATATCAAAATGTTAACTACCTTGACTTGGCCATTATGGATTTACTTTAAAAAGTATGTACAGACTCACTTTATTTGATTTAGAAAAAAAACAATGGTCTAAATAGAATGTTTCAAATTGTTTCAATTTTATAAAACATATCAACATAAATGAATACTACCAACCTGCCGAACTAAGGCTTATGTAAATTATGCATGATTGCCATATACAATTGAATATTTTGTCACAAAGTAAGAAATGAGTACAAAACGGGAAAAGTCATATAAAAGAAATAAAAGTGTGACACAAACAAGCCAGCCAGCCACAATGTTCTTCAGAGTTAACAGCAAATGAATAACTTTGCTAGGATCTTCCAATGGCCAATGCAAACTGGCCACTGTAAAATAAATTGTGAGATGATGTTCATTATCAGAGGCATAGCAAAACAGTGACATGAACTCTGACCAAGGACTAAGCTAAAAGTTGGCAATAACTAGTAACAGGACCATATCTAATCATTGTTGAAAGTCTTCCTGTAGCTCCTAACCTATTGCTGGCACGGTGCTAGCACCATGGGTGGAGATCTTCCAATGTCTAATGTGTGTGTTCGCACACAATGGAGTGGGAAAGAGAGAACAGACAAGCAAACACCCCTTATAATGGCCTGTCAAAGACAGGCACTGAGGGAAGACAGACCAGACCAGCAAAGAAAGGGAAAGGAAGCTCAATGCAATGTATACAAAAGCTGGCTTTTCCTTTTCAAAGAAAGGTCACTAAATATTATTCAGAATGGATACAAGGTGTAAAGCAATGCAGGAACAGAAACAGACTCTTGCATCCAGGGAGGCAAAGGGCGGGAATGGACATGAGTCGAAGGGATGATGATGATGATGATGATGACTATGATTATGATTATGATGATGATGATGAAAAGCCAGGAGATGCATCAAGGACCTGTTAAGGATTGCACATCTGGGTTTTGAGTGACATGATTACCTTGTGCTGCAGAAATCCCTGTCTGGCAATACTGCAGAAAAGAAAGGATGACCTACAAAGCCAAGTGGTGGATGGAGGTCATTGTGGGGATGGTTTTAACTTGGAAACTACACAGGATATGGCTTCTGTACTAACATGTTAGATGTCTGGAAATAATGTGTAGTTCAAGCAAAGAGTTTTGACATATATTTAAGATTAAAAGTGACTAAATTTTAGAATTTTAGCTAATGTCATGCAGTACACTATTTTATGTCTATAGCTGTGCCAGTCAATCCTTGCTCAGTTATTCTGCCAGGTTATTGCAATGTTGTTTAAGGACACAATTGTTAGTTCACTGAATTACTAACATAGACGTTTTCTATTTCACAATATGAATCTGTGGCTCTCTTTCATGATTTCATTATTGGACTTGGCTACGAGGTGTATATTTTGTACTTCTTCCAATCATAGCAACGATATCTGCTGAATGGATAGCATATCGAAATATAGGACACATAAAGACAAACACGACAGAATAAGGAAGAGCTGACTGACTCTCATGCTCTTCTACTGATTTTCCCAAAACGCTGGGGCTAAGAGTTCCCAGACTGAGAACAAGGCTGAGCATTAACCAGAGAATGCTGGGCAGGCAGGTGAACAAGGGTGGCTGAGGAAGGGCGGGCCACAGGAGGTCTGTAAACACTTTTTTCCCCCTATTTCTTTTTGTGAGACTATCTCAAGTGGCCCAGGCTGGCCTGAAACTCGATGTGAAGTAGAGGGTGACCTTGAACTCCTGGCTCTACCTCTCAAGTACTGGAAGATAGGCATGGGCCAGCATGCCAGCCTTTCTGTGTTTTGTCTGACAATTTAATGGTATTACAACTTAGCTATCTACTTGTCTTCTCTCTCCCACTTTCTTTTTAAAATTTTATCTTTCAGCGTACAAAGCCGCTGGTTGGTCACTTTTCCCCTACTTATTATATACTTTTATACTTATACGTTCCTTTTTCAGGTATTTTGGTGGGTAGAGTAGAATTTATACAAACAGCAGTGAGTACAATATGTGCTATAATTTAACATGTGTGGAGTAATGAAACAGCACAGAAAAGATGTGGAGAGCTTGGCTGAGTCACACATCTAAGGTACTCACTGTTGTAGGACTTGAGACAGGAGTCGCTACATTTCACCAGCACTAGTCTGATGCATCAGGGACTTCTTTACACTAGAGATCTTTGTGTTATTTCTCACACTCCTGCATTTCCTCTTAAAGATGGTTCTCTCTGACGACATGCTAGGTAGGCATCTACTTCTCCGCCTCACTTCCGTGCCTCCAGTATAGAAACCTAGCCAGTTCACCAGGTGCCTGTACCATCTCGCTGCCATTGTTGCCTCTTAGCCTAGTCAGCTTTCTAGGGTGGCTTCAATTCTGTTACAACATTTCAGCCACATGAAACAGTCCATTGTGCCAGTACAATGCCAGCATTTGACCTAATGAGCACATCTCTGTAACTACTCCTGATGGATGGCTCACCTTGTGTTTCACTTACATTATGAACTCATGTTGTCTTAAAAGATTTCTTCAGATCAGGCACAGACACACACAATGAGGACATAGTAATGCTCACTGTTCTCCTGAACAGAACACTGGGTAAAAGCAGGACAATCCTCCTTGATTCCTCTCACCTAGTCCTGCGATTCGTTTCAGCTTTTTCACAGTTCTAGCCAGTCCTCAGATGACCAGAAATGACTTGACTGGGTGGTAGAAACACATGCCAAGCCAATTACTGAATAGCTCTTGAAGTATCTAAGGAGTGCCTGCATGTTATCAGGAGGCATACAAAGGCATGCCCTCCACTACCTGGCACATCTATGTTAAGTGCCACAGCCTTGCTGTCCCGCTGCTATTCCAACCAGGCAGGAAATCTGTTTTTATATCCTCAACCTATCTTACACACTCCACTCCTCTGCATTGCAATATGAAACCTGAGGTCCACCCTACACAATTAGTTTCATTAGAACCTTTAGAATCTCTCGTATCATTTAGAATCTTTCAAAGGGACACAGCATGGACTCTGCATTTAGCTCTTTAGTGTCTTCATCTAAACATTGCTCCATACATCCTTAGCTAAAATGCAAATCTAGATTTGCTGTTTCCTAACTTGTACTGTGTTTCCGGGCTCCTAAGGACACAGATCAAATTGGCACCTGAGTGGGCCCAGGAAGAAGTCTGCTTCTCATTGCTAGTCTGTCTACATGTTCTTTCCTCTGCCACCTTCCTGGATGACAAATGCTAGCTTGAAAACTGAATTATCATTTTGGATCATCATATTTGTTATCATATTTGATATCATATGTGATAACTCACATATATTTGGCACCTGTAATTATTTTTCTGACTCCTTTCTTGCCCTCTAGTCTACAAAGTTCCTGTGAGTTAGGATAAGTCCCTCCCCTCTCCTCCCTAGTCCTCTCCTTCCCTCCCATCCCCCAACCCATCTCATGTGCACCTATCATTATACTTTGTTCTTATTGGCATCCCACTGGCCTCCCCTACATCACCCAGCTGGTTCTCTTTCTTCTCCCAGTTAGTCACTAAGCTAAGCTAATCAACCAGATTCAGGAAGATAAATACTGTTTGTTTTCTCTTACATGTGAAAGTTAGGTTTAAAATCATGCATGTCTGTGCATATAAGTGTCTTTATAATGTGTGTATGTAGGTTACTGGACTAAAAGAGAGATCATGAGAGAGAAAGAAGAGGCCCTACGAGCGGTGAGATAGAGGTGATAGCTGAGTGCATGCAGAAGAGAGTGGGAGCAGGGAGCTCATCCAGCCTTGCTCCCTCCTGACACGGAACAGGCAATGTGGCAACATCTGCTGAGCCACTGCGGTTGATGACCAAGTAGCAGAACATACAGTAACTATTTCCTTGCGATGAGTGTGAACCAGGGCAGCACTACAGAAGAAAGCAGGCACGGTGCGTATTCAAATGCTGAAAATCTTCATACTCAGACTCATTGACACCATTTTTGTTGAACACTCAGTATCAGACTTCTGTGCTCTGCAAATGATGACCTTTACAACTAGGTTCTATTTCTGAATGCCAGAATGACGTCATCAAAAACTGTTTAAAGGCAGACAGGAATGAACTGTTCCTCCGCACTCACTACAAAGCTTGCTTCTTCTTCATCAAGCGCTCATCTGAGGTTTTCTGCTTAGAAACAGCACCGGGACAATGGACCTGAGTGGACAACAGGCTACAAAAGGAGCTTGTGCTCTGACACAGGTGGAAACCTTCTTGGACAGCACCCAACCTAGCACAAGTTCAGGTAACAAGAATACTTGCTCTGAAGCCATCTTCCTGGATGCAAGAAGCAGCATGGCCTACCTAGTTTTATTTTTGTCAAGTAAAATCAAGCATAGTATTTAAACATGGGGCAAGCATTTTAAACTGAGAAAATTTGTAAGCACGATTAAAAATATTGCTTTGGTGTGGCATCCTTTTAAAGGGAAGTAATTATATTATGAATACTTTCACTTCAACTCGGGTGACAACTGGCCATTTCAAAAGGTGAGACGTTTCCACACAGATGCAGTGCGAAAAGCTTCAGCAAATTTAAGGTTTACAATGATTATGTTGAGTTTATAAAGCAAATAATAAAGACTTCACAAATTAATTGTAGCTGGGACCTGGGAAATAATACCCTGGGCAAAGTGGCTTCAACAGTATCTTTAGTGACAGTGACCAGATGAGCAAGGTGGCTTTGCCTTTCTGCATCAAACCTGACGTTTTAGCCCTGGGATGTCATGGACACCTGTTGACCTTGCACTAATAAAAGGGGACTCAAGGCTGCTCCTATCAGGCTCTGTGGATGTGACAGCCACATTCCACATCCATTTGTGGCCCTGGGTGGGTTGCATAGCTATGGAGATGTCACTAACCCCTCAGAACCTCAACTTGTCAAATTACAAAGTGAGAATCAAAACGCGGTGGTTACTACTTCCAATGGTTGTCTAAGATTAACCAAGAAAAAAAGTAGGTGAATGTGTTTGGCCAGTACTTTCATTTAAAGACTTAACCCTTTTAACTCTAGAACCACAGAGTCAGAAAAAAAAAATCATAGCTATCCAGGCATGACTTCTGTGAAAGTCTTAAAGCCTTGCCTGAGAAGCAAAGTCTGCATTTCCACTGTGCAAATGTGTCTGCATTTCCACTGTGTAAATTAAGAACTGAATGTTCTGAACAGACCTCAATACTGTCTTTAGAGATATTCCCGCCAGCCACTAACAGAATATCTTCTTCTGACTTTGCACCTAATGAGAATAGAAGGACACTGGTTGGATTTTCTAGGTACTCAAAACATAAAACCAATAAACAGTGACACAGTGAAATTAGATATCTTACAAGCAAAGGGAAGGTATAACTGTAACTGGGGAACAATTACATGTTAAACGAGAAATGCCATAATGGCAGGAAAGAGGGGGATAACTTCTCTGAGCACGTATTAAAGAGGATCTCACTATTTAGCTCAGGCTGGCCTCATGCTTGTGTTCCTTTTGACTCAGCCTCTTCAGTGCTGTTACACGTATGTGTAACAGTTTCTCTACTAATCCTGAATGTGAATGATGTGTCCAGCACTGTTAGAAAACTTGCCAAACAGAATCCAACAAAAAACCCTCTGTCATCATGCACCTGAGATTCTTGCATCAAAGAAGGCAACTCTCTTACTTCCTGTGGGGGAACCACATTCTGGACTCTAAATCAAAGCCCAAAGGATTTGCAGGTGCTGCACCCAGACCCGTTGGACCTCCCATTGTCCCCAGCTCTGATTTGTCCCAAGGTCCCATCAGCCTCTCTGCTACCTTCCCTAGGATTTACCACTAGCTCACGGCTGCTCAAACAGGGTTGCAGAGGACGAAAGCCAGATAGCTCTCCTAAGGCACCAACTAGACATAAAATCAGCTTGCTCCTGCACATCTGGACTGATAGCAATCAGGGACAGTTGAGACAGTTGAGGAAATAATCGCACAGATAACTATATTCTCTGATTTAGAGGATGAAGGGCTGAGAAAGGATGCCACAAGAGATAACCAGTCATGAGTATGAGTTAACTGTTCAGACTCTCGATTTGTCTATCTGCTGATCCGGTATCTTTCTTCCTCTTTTCTTTTTTGAGTTTTTACGTATTTAAATACTCTCCTTTGTTTGCTGGTTTCCCTCTATCTTCTTCTGTACTTACAGCAACCCAGCAGGGGAGCAGATTCTTACCAATACCCAGTACTTATATCAGGTCTTGTCTGCCACTATGCAAGCATCCAAGGATACTTTCTGAATGAATACATGGCGGGCACGGATGGATGTCATGGACCTACTCAGGCTTGTGCACATGTCCTCTGTCTGAGTGGTGACTGGCCAAAAGAGGCAGGCCCGGTGATGTCAGTTCTATGGAAATAGGAAGGTGCTGTGGGCCCACCAGTGCAGAAGTGGACCTGAAAGCATTCAGCTCTAAGTTCTGCAAGAATTTTCCTTGCTCGGCTTTCAGAGGGATCTCACTGAGAACCCTTTAGATCACTCTCAGTCCCACGCTGAAGGGACAATGAGCTGCTCTGCTTCAAAAGGCTGTACTGGGTCCAACAGTTAAACTCTCTTCATTTGCAAGTTGATCAAGAGCAAAGTGAGTCATAAAATGAAAACGCTAAGTAGCCAGCTTAGGGACTGTCACTGAGGGGCTCAGCTGGTCACACACCAGGAGGAGTGAGTGCCCAGACCAAGAAAAGGAACACCAACTGTTCCGAGAACTAACCCTATGTCATTTGCAATTACTATCTTCTCCACCATCATGATTTTCAACACAATCTGAGGGTTTTACTTACTTGAGTTTTATGCAAATAGCTACTATTTGGGGCCATGTTTCTTTCATTCAGTGTGATGACTTGTGGGAACCATTCACGCTGCTGTACATGGCAATGACTGCTTCCTCCCCTTGCTTTGAAACACTGTTGAGTGTGATCTGGCTGCTGCTTGTTTATCTCCTCCACCTGGGTCAGCCATCTTCAGCTTGTTTTTACCCACGGGTTTCCCACTGAGCCGCCATCTGTACTCCCTTGTGTATCTCTGTTGGGAGTTGCTTCAGATGCACCACGGGTCCTGGGGATGGCGCTGTAAGCAGTGTAGAAACTTTTTCCAAAGCACACATGTACAGATTTGCTTTCCCACAGCAGTGCAGGGCACGTCTACTATTCCAAATCCAGCTAAGACCTGAAAGCACCCCCTTTTTCCCTGTTTATCCCTGGCTGGTACGAAGTGGTACGAACTGTTCTGGTGTTCTTCCTTCCTGAAAGATGAGGCTCTGCTGGTAAAGGAGACAGGGCCCGAGTCAACAGCAGATGTACTTGGGTGACAGATAGAATCCCAGGTATTTTTCATATGATAGCATCCCTAGGTAATAAATGCTACTATTTCTATTTGTGGATGAGGAACTGAGGCAGAACTAGGAGATGCGTGCCCAGCTAGCTGGGTACCCTGGCTTACTGCCATGTCTGCCCGTGAGCCTTTCACTAGCTATCACCAGTTGGTGATGTAGTTGCATTTTAAACTGTTACTCAACGATTTTGTTTGTTGTTTGTTTTGTTTAAATATTCAAATTCGAGTGTAATAGCTCTGAAGTGTCTTTTGGGACCCACATCCTGTCATGCTCCTCACATTCTATTTGTCCCCAAATAAACTATACAGCATAAAAACACTCTATGACGATAAAGAGGGCCACAAACTTCATCAGTGACATACCTGCCATCAAAATCCTAGTCTGTGGACCACAGCCTTCTCTGGGTATAGGAGTCTCCAGAGAAATCTTTCCCAGCTAACCTAGGCTGCCCCATCCCAGGGGTACTAGGTCCCTACCTGAGGGTAATCCTACATTCTATAAACCTTGTGTCTTTGGTCCTCTCTCTCTAGTCTTTACACACAAGTTAGCTATGTATATTACTACCCTTAAAGTCAACTGTGTTTTTTTTTCCTGTATCAAGAAATAACAGAATCTTTCCCAAACATGGGGCCCTGTTGATAAAAAGGGGCACTGTGTCTGCTATCAATAACTTTCTAAGAAACTGTCAGACAGGAACAATCAAATCACTGTTAAGATGACTATGCAGCCACATAGGACGCTGACCACCTGAAGGAATCTGGGCTGTGAGCAGATGAAAGCGAGGAGGGTTAGAGCTGGAGGAGATCACACAACCTGTGGCTCATCTGACATTAGCACAGGGATTAGTCTAAGCTGAAAGTGACCATGAAGGAGATGAGAGAAAAAAGTCTGTATCCTGCAGGGACTCATACATGTAACATGTGGAATTATTCTGTGCAGTTTTCCATTCCTGAAATAAGCCAGCTATTCAGGCAGTTCAGGAAGGGGCCTGACTTGTGAAGTGCCTGACAGGTATTTCCTACAAACTGCGGATTCTTGAACTTCACTCTTACTTCTGTTAAATGGAATATAAGAAAGTATACAACATTCATGTTTTTATCTAAATGCGGTATCCATAGGCTTTTCAAATCATGTTTGTTTTTAATGCATTTTCATAAATAACCTTTTCACAGTCTGCACTCTGTTTTAATCAAAATGTTGACTATGGCAAACAGGTGGGTTGAAGCAGACAGGAATTAATTACCTGTCAACAGTATCCAGCAAGGGCTGCACTGGGGAAAGGGGAAGGCAGCAAAGCCCTCTGCTGCACAAAGTTCCAAAATCTGTCCTCATTAGTTTTTGGTAAAGCCATGTATGGCGACACACACCTTTGACCATAGATAGCACTTGGGAGGCAGGGAGGAGCGGGTCTTTGAGTTCAAGGCCACCCTGCTATACATAGTAACAGCTGTCTCAGAAACAACAATAATAAAACAAATGAAACAACCAAAACCCCAAAGCTTCAGATAAGTGTGGGTGAGAGCATTCCTCCATCTTGACTCTTCACAGTCTCTGCTAAGGAGTGACAGGTAAATTTCAAACATGCCTGGCTTTCCCTAATGGCCTCCCTGGTGTTCCTGCACTGGGATTTCAAGAGTTCATTCTTAGCACAATGGAGGAAGTGGTAAAGTATTCCCAAAGTGACAGGTGAGGAGACCATTTTTCTTCAAAACAGCTTCCATCTAGTACAGCTTTAATGGACCATAATGGAAGGGAACAGGGTCCGCTGGGGGCGGGTGGGGGGGTAGGGTCTGCTTCTATTCAAAAGCATCTCTGACTCTATGGATGTGATCCACAGCTGACATCTTGTGAGGAAATACTCTCCTGAAGTGGCGGGCAAAGCATGCCTGATTGCCGGGGCTTCACAGTCACCATGTAAAGGGCAGCCAGCTGCCTTGTCTCTCATTCAAATCAGTTGCAGAACACAATGGGTCCCTGAATTGGAATGGAATCCATGAATCATGGACAAGGGCTTGCTGCTCTACTGCTTCTGTGGTCATTCACAAATGAAGTTACTCCAGGTATCACAGGCCCATTCAGTGTCAACACAGATGAGTGGTGACGTCACTGGCATCACAGGGGCCAGCAGCTGGAACAAAAGGTGCATGGCCACACTTAATGAGCTTGCCTCTAGCTCTGGCTCTGGTACTCCTTTCTCGTTCTCTTATTTCTGGCCTATAGCTTCTATGAGTAAGAATATGGAAAACAACAGTTTTGGTCTAGGGACCTAATCCTAGCTCTCGTTCTAGTCCCTCTTAGCTCTCAGGAGCCTTGTGGCATTGGCTGGGTGCTGATCTGAGGCTGGGTGAGCCCTGCCCTGCCAGGAGTGCTCCTTTGAGTTGCATAAACAATTATGCAAGTGAAACTTACAGTGGCCTGCTCACCACTTGCCATATCCCTGTGGAGCATGCGCACTCCCTCCTGGGAACCTGGAGGGAAGGTTCAGGGACAAGGACACTTGTCTCTGCCATTCTGAGCTGTCAACTGGAGGAGCCTTTGCTGTCCCTTTAATTTACAGAGTACAGCCCTCCAAGGCCATACATACCACACAGGCGATTTCAGAACAGTCCCCTCCTCTATTTAACAAGCTAGTTGTAGCTGGATAACAGAAACATACCCAAGACCTTCATTATTTTTACCAGCTTCTAGGACTGCACACAGAATTCCCCACAAGCTGAGGTAGGAGATTTACATCTCAATTCAGTCTTATACACTGAGTGACAACGGTACCTTATTAAGACAGCAGGAGATATTGTCCAGGCTTCAAAGCTGAATCAATCATAATTAAATGAATCAGAGAATCAGAATAATACGATTGAATTTCTAAGACAATTTAAGTTTATGCATCAAGAAGGAGTCAACAAATCTGACTTTTTAGAGCCATTTCTGGGGTCAGCATAATGGCTCAGTGAGTAAAGGCACTCGCTGCCAAGCTTGACACCCTAAGCTCTGTTGGTATTCTGTCTGGACTCCACCCCACAGTTACCTGGCAACAGCCAGGCATGCCTGGCCCACTATAAACAGGGGCTGCTTGCCCCCTCCTCCCCCTTACTCCTGCTTCTCTCCTTGCCTCTTGCCTTCTTGCTCCCCCCTGTCTCCCCATTTCCTTCCCCCCTCTCTCCCTGTGGTCATGGCCTGCCTCTATTTCTCTACTCCTTCTCTCTGCCTTTCTCTAGTACTCTCCTAACTCCCCTCCCCATTCCCTAAATAAACTCTATGCTCTGCTATACCATCCTGTGGCTGGTCCCTCTGGGAGAAGGGATGCTTTGGCCTGGGCCAGCTGAGGCACCCTCTTGCCCCACATCTCACCACACCCCCACAGAACATATTCTTATACCTCTTTCTCTTTTTATAATCATAACAAGCTCTGTCCCTTGGAGCCACATAGTGAAATGAGAGAACTGACTCCTGTAAATTGTCCTCTGGCCTGCTGACACGTAACTGCATGCACGTACATACAACAAACCAAATAACTTTTTTTTCAAAACAATTTTAATCCTCCCAATACCCACAGCCTCAGCTTCAGCTTGTTTGTATCATTATTTTAATACTTGCTTTTTATATTTGAAATCAGCCTTTCTACTTGATGAAATTAGTTTCTGATTAGCCCTCTTTTGCGTTGTTAAAGGAAGCCAAGTGTCCACAGAGAAACACCCCATTATGGATTCCTCAAGCTGGGCAAAGCTACAGACATGGAGAGGGACTACAGATCTGCCAGCTACTGTATCAGGAGCATCGACAAACAGAGAAGACTCTCCATCCCAGAAAGGCTAAATGACAAGGCTAAAAATAACAGCTGTGCATCCGAAAGGATGCTGAATGTCCTGTTAGCCTTTAGAATTAACAGATTCCTCATTAAATGCAACTAGTGTTTCATATTTCTTAGTTCATTGAATGAACCTTCCACTGTTCATGAAAACTGGTTTAAAATAGTCCATTTTACTTCATTAAGAAGGTGGGAGAGCATATGAAGACATAGCCATGAATTAGATAGTACAGTAACAGCCAAGGTACCTTTGGTACCATTAGGTGGCATCTATCAACTGTCAGGCCCCGAGAAAGGCTCCAGCAAATAGAGATAAGCATAAAGGAAAGAAAGAAACCCACAGCCTACTGCCCACAAAGCCAAGTTGGGGAGCTAGAGGAAGGGACAGGGCTAAGTGGCTGAGAGGTGACACAGCCATCTAAACAAACTGGAAAGCCCAGTGTCCTGGAAGAACTTAAGCAAGAAAGCAGCCACTCACATTCCAGTTCCTGTCACTGGACCTAAGCTGCTTATAAGGTATGCAAAGCAACATCAGGTTAGAGAGACAAATGGCCAAACTTTCCAAATGACCTTGTTAGAGGGCGTGGATTCCCTTGGCCTTGCTCCTCGCTGGGGTAAGCTTATGTACTGTTCTGTCTTGGTCCTTCCCTCACAAGGAAAGCCTTCTGAAATGACCCATCTGCCTTTTCCTTGCTGGCAGTTTGCTTCAGCTCTTATGAGCCTCCCCTACTTGGCTCACTGCACATTTACTCTATTTTATGGGGTAAAGTATTGTTCAATTCTACAAATGAAAACAACAATGGCAATTCAGATCTTCCAATTCAATCATCTTTTTTGGCCTTTGACACTAGCAATGCCTAATGAGGACAAAGGCTTCAGTTGGAAAGGGGCAGAAAGACTGGAAAAGGCATTAAAGGAAGCCAAGGGCTGTGGAAAGGCAGGCGATGCTCAGGTCTCCATGTGGCTGAGGAAAGGACAGCACAAAGGAGGCCTGCAAGCTGACATGCTGTGATCAAAAGGTGACTGATGGCCCAACAGTCAGTCTGGGGACAGGATAGACACTCAGCTTCATCCTGAGGACACTTTAGATTCCTAAACTGGTTTCTCTCCTCTCACTAGGAGAGAGTGACAGCGTGTAAAAAATCTGGCTACAAAGCTTTTGCATAACCTGTGTTACTGCTGGACATATCATGCATGGTGACTTGAATCCATGCTTATGGCTATCCTTGCAAGGCCAAAAGTATTTGGTTCCCAATAAAGGATTATTTCCTTTAAAGCAGAATTGTTACTTATTCCCAGACTAACACATCGGTCATAATAAATAATACATTGGTAACAGGTCAGCAAGGCAGTGTTGCCCTGTCAACTTGAACACCTGAAGAGTTGACAATGGCTCTTGCCATTTGTGGCTATGTCAGACAGAAATTCTAGGGAGCCGAGATCCCATTGCTTAGGACTGGAAGGGAAAGTGTTGTGGGGTAACCTGTAGGATCTCTGATTAAGAGAGCTTGTGCCCAATTGAGGTAAACTGTAAGACACCAAATACTGTCCACAAGAGTTTGGTGTGCCAGGAAACCCACATATACAGAGCCAAAGTGAAGTCTGACAACAGCAGGAACGTGACCCTGACCAGGCTTCCTCCTCCCAGCACTGACTGATGAGTGCCTAAGGTTGTGCAAAGAGGGATGCATGCTTGCCCACGTGTGTGTTTTCTCTTACTGTGACCAAAAAGCAGCATGTCCCCAGACTGCAGGAATGTTAGGGTCTGCCAGGTGTTGTCTTCCTGTGTGGTCACACCTTGAACTGTTAAAGTGCTCACAGTGAAAACACTATAGACTATACTAATTAAAGTTTCAGTTATGTAATCATTTGGGTATAAGAAATAGGTTGGTGTCACAGGGAAAAAGTAACTTCTTGTTCTTCAGAAAAAGAAAATGTGGGGTTACTGTAATTATGGCTAATTTCGCTACCTTAAAGCAGAGTGCAAGAAGGCCCTGGTGCATACTCAAAGACTGAAAACACATCCAGTATCTATTTTCTGCATTTTTCTAATGAAAAAAAAATAGCAATGGTGAACTTCTTTGATTTTCTGGATTATTTGTTAGCCTATTCAAGGGGAGGCTTTGAGGTGGCCATGGTGAGACAGCTCTACTTTCAACTCCTGCACTTCTGATATGCTCTCCAGGATGGTAATCCCAGACACACACACTATCAGATAGCACCACTGTTCTGGGTGACTGAGTCAGAGAATCCTTTGTGATTGTGACTATTGATGAAAACACTGGGCTCAGAGGCATTTCAGTTGATGCAGCTCTCCATCACTCTAGGGAAAAATCCATCCAATTTCATCAGGACATCCTGTGCATCCTCTTTCCACATTCTTGAGATGAGTTCTCTACATTGCAAAATTAACGACAACATGCCCATTAATGGTGCCTTTCTTGGGCTTGTATGAGAATGCCTTTCTATTTTAGAATACTTATTATTAAGAAGATGCACTATTTCAAACATCCAGACAGGCTTTCTCAACAAGGCATCAAGTATGCCAGGATTTCAAATACACACACACACACACACACACACACACACACACACACACACACCCCAAGATTCCTCCTCCAGGATAGGTGTAAATAAGATACCCCATCTTCATATATACTTTAGAAAAAGCCACAGAGACAATAAGTGCTAAATCAATTTTTTAAATTAAACTGGGCCAGTTAAATATAATCAAATAAGAGTTATGGAAAGAAAGTTTTTTGCTACTGAATATCTGTTAAGGACTTTTAAAAATTCTTATTCACTGTAGTGTCAGGAATCAAATCCAAGGCTGCATGTGTGCTATGCAAATAAGCTAAGTCCCCAGCCTCAAGGACCCCTTTAGAATTTACATTTCTGAATTGCAGAAGAACTCTCCTCAGACATAGAGAACTTCTGATATCCTTAAAACAGCAAAAAGGTCTCTAATTTATTTGGGGTTATTGGTTTTTTAAATCCTTATCCCCCACCCTTTCTTCCTCATAGTTCTCCATTTTCTCTCACCAACTTAAGGTGTCATAAACCAGGTAAGTCCTGAAAACAGAAAGAGACACAAAACTGTCCTTAATCAAGTCAGTGGTAATCACCATTGCATAACTCATTTCAAATAGATGGTGAGATAGATTCCGTCATCTGATTCTCCACAATCCCGGCCTGGCAATTTCTAGAACATCATCCATCCATGTTGGTCCAAGACCTGTCAAGCTAAGCCAGGTGGGAATACTGTGACTATGGCACATAGCCACAAGAACTTCAACTGCAGTCTTTGTCTGGGTTGCCCCCACTCCTTGTGGAAGGGTCAGCATTTGTGGAGGAACTCAAGGCATGGCCATCACTGTCAGTTTCACAAGAATATAAGGAAACAGGAAAACAAACAATGTCGGGGGACGAAAAAAGCACAAGGAGGCTGATCAGCAAAACAGAGAATCTGACTCCAAACAACAGCATGTTGAGTATAAATGAAGGGCTCTCTGCTAAGTTGAAGGATCTAAGGATAGCCCATCCCTGCCCACCCACCCACATGTTCAGTTTATGTGAGAGAGTGACTGTAACAATATCTGTAATGCTCAAGAGCTCGGCAGCTACCCCTCTGAAGTTCTCCTGCTATAGCAAAAGCAAGCATATGATATGGGAAGGGCAGTCTAGGCCAAAACCATAAAAAGACATAAAAATACTCATGGACTTCTGTTAAGTTCAGAATGTGGAGGTCAAAGCAGCCACAGATGATACTAAACAGGATTCGAGAGACTCTGGGATAACTGCAACCTCTTAGAAACTGTGCAAAGTACCTTCATAGCACAGCAAAGTAAGAGACATTACTTCCAGTATCTGATTCCTGCCACTACTGCCCTTGACAACTGTCCCTGGACTCCCCTTCAGTACGACCATCTACTGACTTCTCATTTTTTCTACCTCTGATAACAAGGAAGCAATACCAAGAATCCTAAGTATTGATCTTCTTAATGAGTCCCTTCACTTCTGTCCTACCTTTTCAGTTCTATTTTCTTTCTCTCATCTTAACTACAAGCCATACCTGAGACTCTGAATTGGTAAAGAAAACACATCGATGCAAAAACATATGGAATTTTAATTTTCTTGACTGAAGAGAACTTCCTTAAGAAGCTATGCTTTACTAAGCAGATGGAGATGATACATTAAAAGGTAACACCATCTTGGGATTATTAGGCAATCACTTTTTACCTGACTGACTTACTCAGACGCAACCTGAAATGGAATATGAAAGAATGTTCTAGTTAACTCATAGAAGAGCTTAATAGCTATCTGCTTGACCCCATGTTTCATTCCTTACAGATGAAATTCTACCATAGTTTCAAGCAGCCTTGAAACCGATCCTATACTTTTGAATTCCTATGCTAAGTAGCTTTAATGTCAACTATTTGCTAAGCTGAGGAGGTAAACAGGAGAATCAACTATGACACATTATCTGGATGGGATCAACTTGGTCTCCAACACTGTCTCCTTTACTTACATACTCTCCATAGGTCTCCTGTGTTGGGGGTGGCGGAGGAGGTCTGTATCCAGTTGGGGGGACACCTCTTGCTCTGGGAGTGAGAAGGCCTCTTCCCCGGCTCACTGGCCCTCGGGTGGAAAGGACTCCTCGGGGAGTCGGTGTCCCACGGGGTACCCCAACTGCAACCGGTCTGGCTGTGACTCCTCCTCTTCCCCTGTCAGCAAGAGGGTCAAATTAGCAGTATCTGTCATATTTTCTAGCATGGTATTCTTCACACACATTGACATCTCAGACAATTCACTGTGTTATACTTCTGTAAAATACAGTAAGGACAAGAACAAAGTAAGCCACAGCAAAAAGCACGTAGCTAGTGTAGCTAGTATAACACAACTGGGGAATATCCCAGGCAGAGCTTAGCTTCTTTACTGTTGTCACAGTGAGACACTCTGATTTCTGGGAGACCACACAAATGATGCTGTTCCAGAACGACAATAAATGTGACTCTAACCCATGAGTGGGCCCTATCTTGTTCTTCTACAGACAAAGAGACCGAGACTTGCAGAGATCTTAAAATTGCCTCCAAACACACACAGAGCAAAGCAGGGATTCACAATGGATGCTACAGTTCCACCTAAGGCCAACACAGAACAGGCTTTAAGGAAACAGAAGCAGGCATCTGTGAGGGGTTTGACACTTCTAGGTCAGCCTTCCACAGCAACCTGCAAATGTAGAGTAAGGAGTGTTGCCTAGACTACATACACCCCTCCACTCTTGTTCCCCGAGGCTCTTCTGGGGTCTCTTGAGTCCCATTTGGAATAAGGAAGATTATGGGTGAAGACATCACCTGTGTTAAAGAATAGATTTAGTTCTTTGTTCCCAATTAAAATGGAAACGTTTTACTAAAATGTTATTACTTCCTACTGTGTGATTTAACTTCATTTGCATTCTGAAAGGTATCCAGAAGTGGTAATGGTGAGGGAACACTAGAAGTTTCTAGGAACCAATGTGTTCTACTTTGAGACTCCAAAGTGGCCCCACAAGGCACTTGCCCTACAAACTTACTAGGGAAATGAGGTGAGAAATATGTAAACAAGGGACGAGTTTTATGTGCTCAAGATTACCACATGGGACACAAGAGCTTGTATGAACTGACACATAATAGGGAATAAACAAGGACACATGAGATAAGATCCATTCAGTTTGGTAGACATGAGGAACGAAGACGTGGTAATAAGAAGCAGCTCCGGGAAATGGCCCGGAGAGCTTGGAATGCCACGAACTTTAACCAACAACAACAAACCAACTATTTGTTTACATTTTGAGACATGGTCTCACTATATAGCCCCAGCTGGCACAGAACCTACTATGTAGACCAGTCTGGCTTCTGAGATTATAGGTCTGACACCTTGATGTCATTCAAGAACTAGATAGCGCTAGGCACAAGGGACTGTGTGTAGCTCTCTTAGCTTTGTACCATGACTTCTCTCACATTTAGATATTGTGTAATCAGTACCTAGGTTTTCTTCATCTTTTGCCATAAAGAAAACTCAAGATAAATTTGAGTCATAACCATTAACTGGGGCCAGCTTTAAATAAAAAGTAATGCACACATCATAACCATGGATCACAGAGGTAGAGGAAGAGCTTTCTCTGTTACATTATAGAATAAGGAAAGTACTTCTCTTCCTTACTCTTGGTAACATCACCACCTTAGTGGAAAGAGAACCAAATTAGAAACTGCCAATGATTTAAGGGACACTGACTTTCATATACTGGTATTGAGTATCCTCCACTGTGACATTCTCCAGAACAGAGACTCATTCTGAGTTACTATTTGATAACATGGTATTCAGGAGCTATTAGGTAACACAATAAAATTTATTACATACTTGAATATATATAATAAATGCCAGGATATGTGCATTTGTGTAGAAAATTTACTTTGTGTCACTCAAAAGAAGACTTATAGACATATTCCAAGATGGTGATACCTATTTCTGCATCCACATGCGGTCATGTGTCACTAAATGATGGACAGTCACAGGACTCTGTTAGGTGTAGTTGGTGCACACTTTTATAAACTAGACAACAGAACCTCCTGTACACTTAGTGTTCATTGCTGTGCATGCTCTGCTTTTAAAGGACAGGCAGTCTAATGCCTTGTTTATATCACTGTTACCATGGTTACTGCATCACTAGACTATAGGAATTTGTTTTATCTGCATCATATTCTAATAAAACCAATCTCACATGTTACAGGACTCCATCTCACATCTATTTGTCTTGCAGCACAGCAATGCCTGCTCTGGGAGGCTGTTTCTTATCGGTCTGTATAATCTGTTTCCAGTCCACAAAGAGAAGTGTGCTTCTGCACATGTAACAATGTTGCACAAAACACATTTCTCCCCACAGGGCAACAGGCAGCAGGACAGGCAGTATAACACCTTGTTTAATATCACTGTTGCTATGGTTACCTCATCAGGCAGCAGGAAGTGGCCAGGCATGGATAGGACAAGGTGGAAGACGTTCATAAATACCTAATGAATGTACTGTTTTGCACGTGACATAGTGCAAATGGATTAGCTGTCATCACGTGAAGATAAAACTAGCAACAGCAGTAGGCTGAGTAATGTCAGGCCAACCACTGTTCTGTTGCCTGATTCCAAGGAACCAGGACAGGGCATATTAATTATGGGAGAAGGCCTGATAGAATGACCAAAATCTTCCATCCAGTCACACACCCCTTACAAAAGGGAGGCAGAGAGGCAAGACAAGAGGAAGAGACTGTAAAGATGGCGGACCAGTAAAGATGGGGCCCTCCTCAGGAACAGAAGAGACAAGGGAAAGATTGACTCCTTGCCAAAACCTCAAACTTGGCTTAATGACACTGAATTTGGGCATATAGCTTCTGTTTCTGTGAGGAAAACAAAAACAAAAACAAAAACAAAAACAAAAGCAAAAACAAAAATTCTACCTGAAAGACACCAGATTTGTGGCAATTAGTCATGGTGACCACAGAAAACTACAGCAAGTAAGTAATTATTTCAAGCAAAACCAAAAGGTGGACAGGAACACACCCACTTGCTGGGCATCAATTGCAGTGGCTCACAACTCACCCACAGCCCTGCTTATTAGCTCTTTTTTTTTTTTTTTTTTTTTTAATTTATTATACGTAAGTACACTGTAGCTGTCTTCAGACACTCCAGAAGAGGGAGCCAGATCGGATGGTTGTGAGCCACCATGTGGTTGCTGGGATTTGAACTTATCACCTTCGGAAGAGCAGTCGGGTGCTCTTACCCGCTGAGCCATCTCACCAGCCCCTTAGCTCTTTTTCTGAAGGAACCCAGTGCCCAGGCCCTGAGGCCTGGCCTACCACACAGTCACACAAATAGCTTTGAATTAGCACACCCCAGAAGTAACTTTCATTCTTCAAATGAGCTTGGAAATATAAAATAAATACTACTTTAAATTGAATCAAATATTCTATCTGAAATATATCTGATGTATCTGGAAGAGACATTTCTATCCAGTTCCCAGCTTAACAGAAAAGTTTAAGTTACTAGCTAACATGGTGGTGCAGGCTGTAGTCCCAGAGCTAAGGGACAGAGGGGAAACACTGTCCCCCTAAAACAACTTCATCAACAAAAATTTCTCTTTTCTCTGCTGATTTTAAATAGCCAACTCAGTATTTTGGTTTTTTTGGTTGTTTTGGCTCTTTTTTTTTGGAACAATTTTTTCCTATTATAAGTTAACCAACAATTCAGAGACAGAAATAAAAACTTTGTGTCCATGTGCCAGCTCAGTAGTTTTCAGCAGCCGCAGGTCTGACAGTGCACACAAAGGCAGAGGCACTCAGAGTCTCTTGCTGCCTAACACTGACAGGGAACTATCCAATATGGAACAGTCGGTACACACACAGGGTATCCTCACAGTCAGTCAGTACACACACAGGGTATCCTCACAGTCAGTCAGTACACACACAGGGTATCCTCACAGTCAGTCAGTACACACACAGGGTATCCTCACAGTCAGTCAGTACACACACAGGGTATCCTCACAGTCAGTCAGTACACACACAGGGTATCCTCACAGTCAGTCAGTACATATACAAGGTATCCTCACAGTTAGTATCACATACAGGGTATCCTCACAGTCAGAATACACACACAGGGTATCCTCACAGTCAGTAAGTACACAGTATCTTCATCTCATGGGACCTATGGTACTTACTGACTTAAAGCCAAGCTTCATTTCAGGCAATTTTAGAATCTGTGCTGGGGAGAATAACAGTATGCCAAACTACTATTAGCTGGGAAGGAGTACAGGATGTATAAAAGCTTAGGTTCAATTTTTCTCACATCTAAGTTAACTCCATCACTATGACATCACAATGTCTGAATGCAGGTTTATAAGATACACTGACAAATATGACTCCCTATTAATGACAGCAACTTTCACTCTGCTGCAATGGCAAGCAAGAAGTAATAACACCTACCTGGTTATTGCTGCTGTCGTTACACCTCTCGTACGCAAAGTAGATTTCCCTCGAACCACTGGGACATCTGCATTTTCTGAACCTCCATTCAAATATGTTAACTCCTGGAGCTGTGCTTGCCTGATTTCATCATTATAGTCCTGTACAGAAAAGATATTGAAAAATAGAATATAAAGCAAGTATTTTTTTTAAAAGAAAATGAGGTGAGGAAAGCAGTTAAAACAGAAAATGTAATCAAATAAAAATGTGTTTTTGTTTTCTATTTTTTTTTTAAGAAAACCATGGGTTTCCCTGAGACTAAAATTACAGGTAAGCTAAAGTCTCTTCTTTTTTATGCATAATTTCCACTTGTGATATCTATAATGATACAAGGCCACATAGCTATGACATAGGCATTGCTATTTACAGCTCCATTCACTCATCACTAACAAACATTTACAGATTGAGAGAAAAACCTGAGGGAGCTGGTCACAGCACATCCCTATCAGGTAGAGAGCAATGAACATAGTATACATACAAGCACTCCTAGCTCACTTTCTTATACCAACTCCAGATTCCCCTGCCTAAGGAATAGTGCCACCCACAGTGGATGGGTCTTCCCACCTCAGCTGAGATAATTGAGATTATTAAAATAATCGTAGCACAGATATGTTCAGAGGCTCATATTATAGTTAATTCTAACTTGTGCCAAGTTGACAATGATCACTAACCATAATGTTGTACAAGCAAGGAAATTCTATATTCATAAATCTGGTAATCAGATTCCTGAAAAAATCTGTATTTTATTTTCCTACACGTTAAACTCTGAAACTAGGTCTCTATCTTGCTTCTTTTCTCTTTCTTTGTAATGATCCTCAACTCCATTTGATAATGAACAAAAACACAGAATAAACAGATAAAACTTTACCATCACTACTTTGTAATAAAAAGAAACATTAACAATCAAGGAAAGTGTAATTTAGCTGCAAAACAGCTCTCTTTAAAAAGAGGGGCCATCTGAGGAAGGGAGATCCAGTCATCAGAGGGGTGGCTCAAAGCTCCACACAGAGGGAGGTAAAAAAAGACTCAGAGTATTAAATTCCAGAGACCAGAGATACTAGCTAAGGCAGATGGGCTATACTGAGTTCAAGGCCAGCCTAGGCTATAGTGAGTTCCAGGCCTGGAACACAAGAGTATCACAAAAATGAGTGAATGAATGAATTAATGAATGAATGATTGAAAAAATAAGCAAATAATCAAAAAAGGCATTATATGGACAAATTATGAAGACAATAAAGAGTCTTAATGAGAAAGCAGAAACCAAATTATGCAAAGCCTTATGCTACCTTAAAGGTAGTTTAAATATAATTAGTACTAAGTTCGCTGAGACACTGTAACAATTTTTAGGGAGCAAACTACACACTTGGGTTTATGTTATGGAAAGCACAAAATAAAACTTCAGACTGCAAATGGGGCAGGAGAATGTGAAGGTTCCAGGGTGTCAGTTGAGGGTGGTCACACAAAGTCTGTGTTGTGTTACAATCTATCACACAGCCCAGTGAGAAGTCTGGGGACCAGCTAACAGGAAAACCACCTCTGACCACAGCAGATGGATGGAGAAGGAAGACATGGAATCCATCTCAGTGAGATAGAAGTGAAGGAGCCTTAAGAGTCACAGTGAAGGCAGGAGCTTTTTGTGATATTTGGCTGCACTGAGGCACTCACTGCCGGAGGCATCACAGGCTCACGGTCATCCGGGGACCACAAACTGGAAACTCATGAGCATGAACATGTATCAGTGTAGACAGGGAATTCAGGTGAAGTATTTATAACCAGAATTTAAAAATCTCAAAGAAACACTATATTTACAACTAAGAATTCATCTTTTCTTCCTGACTTTCCCCAAATATCAAGGAAAAAATTAAGTAGGCACCATGGAATTAGAGGAATCCCAGGGGCACTGTCGAGAAGAAAGCTGTACTATACCATCTGAAGGAAAGGAACACAAGGGAAGATGAAAGCCAAGGCCCTTAGCAGGTGAAGTCAGAGCGTGGGTGGGACTGGTGCACAAAGACCCTCCCCCAGACTTATCTGAGGCTCGGTGCCTCAGAGCTGTCATCTGTATGGGTCCATCACTCCAACTGTCTAAAATAAGGCTGTTAAGATCTTATCAGCCATTTTGCTACAAATGTGTGAAGATTAATAAATAATTTGCAAAGCACATTCTAAATAAAATGTGCTAGAAAAAATGCCAGTACTTCCCTGTAGAAAATTGTTAGGAGGTGTGATACTCAGTTATAGATGCTAAAAATAGATTTGATCAAAAGATCATGGCTGAAGCACTATTTAGACTCCAGTAAAAGTTTAGAAAACTGAAGTTAAAATCACTTGTTCTAAGTTAGGTTCAGTGTTACAGTGGAGCCCACTTTAAATATCAGCTTGGCGAAAATATTTTAAAATACACAGATATTAAATGACTAAATGTATAGGCATGTGTAAGGCAATTTTAGAACGTTTTAGGTTGTTTTTTCTTGTAATATTAGATGGGCAGGTATGATACAACCATAATTACACCCGAGCCATGCATGAGAGCTTAGATTCACTTAAACTTTAACTCTCTAGGTGAAAAATAAAAACACTGAAACATGTACTCTTTGCCAATAGTCCAGAGTAGAAAGGACATTAGAATTGTAGTCATGTGGGGCTAGAGAGATGGCTCAGTGGTTAAGAGCACTGACTGCTCTTGACTGCTCTTCCAGAGGTCCTGAGTTCAATTCCCAGCAAGCACATGGTGACTCACAACCACAGCAATGGGATTGGATGCCCTCTTCTGGTGTGTCTGAGCACAGTGATGGTGTACTCACATACATAAAATAAATACAATCTTTCAAAAAAAAAACAAGAATTGTAGTCATGAGTGTATGTGTGTGTGTACTGTGTGTATACACATGCACACACAATTATGTGTGCACTTTTCTACCCATTGAGTTAGTCTGTTATGTGAGCCTGGAGAAAGTGGGACAGGTTTTGAAGTGACTCATTAAAAGCTTGTGTCTCTAGCTGCATATGTAGCAAAAGATGGCCTAGTAGGCCATCATGTGGAAGAGGCCCCTTGGTACTGCAAACTTTATCTGCCCCAGTACAGGGGAACGCCAGGGCCAAGAAGTGGGAGTGGGTGGGTAGGAGAACAGGGCGGGGGTAGGGTATAGGGAACTTTTGGGATAGCATTTGAAATGTAAATGAAGAAAATATCTAATTAAAAAAAAGTTAACTCCAAAGTCTAGACTAGTGAACTGCCTCTAAGGACAAAGGTGTCTGCCATCAGGATGGATGACCTGAGTTCAATCCCTGGTACCCATATGGTCAAAGAGGGAACTCACTCTTGTAAGTTGTCTATGGCAGTCACACAGCACACACTCCTACACCATACCCACATACGTCAAAAAATGTTAAAAGAACAATCATAACAATGCAAAGTAACATTGGAATTCAAAGTCTTCTCTGACAATAGCTTACTATTCACAATTATTTGCCAAAATATCACAATATTTATGTTCAAGGTTTTCCTGGCATCCTTGTATACATTTTATCTATAGGAAATAACATTAACGCTCACTATCTGAAGAGCAGCTAAATAAACTCTGGAATACACAAACAATGTGGAAATAAAATATTATCATGAAACTGAACGTATGCTCACAGGAAAACAGATACAAAATCCCATACATTTTAAGAACCACACACTAAGAAGTAGAGATGGCTTTTTTGAATGAGTGAGAAAAGTGTCCTTAAAAAGAACAAGGAGAGGAAAATGGCTGAAAGACACCATGTAAGGAGTCTCAGAACAGATTCAAGCCAAACAGCCAAACAAGAACACAATAAAATCACTCATGAAAAAAAGAGCTAACTTGCAGGTTAGAGAAGTCGAGTCTGTGGCACTCTTGCTGGGACTACCATCACTCCTCCTCAGCCGTCCCTCTTCTGAGGAGAAGCTCCTGTGTTCTGGAATGAAGGGTAAAGTTCCCCATGCCAGCAGCAGCATCAACAGCAGAAAAATGTTACCACAGAATGAATGAGGGAGAACAGCAAACCAGCAAGCCTGACACTACCATGTCTAGTGAAGCAACATACCACCTCAACAGAGGAGACCAAGATAGAGCCCAGAAAGGAGCGGGCAAGCCTGACACTACCATGTCTAGTGAGGCAACATACCACCTCAACAGAGGAGACCAAGATAGAGCCCAGAAAGGAGCGGGCAAGCCTGACACTACCATGTCTAGTGAGGCAACATACCACCTCAAC
>LR752060.1:0-14488 GCA_902729485.2 Mus minutoides | reverse complement strand
TCAATTAACATGGGCCACTCTGAATTCCCTTATGCATGCCAACAGGGAAATCACATTAAACAGGCCCTGAGCACACATGGCCTCTGGACAATAGAGAGTGACAACTAAGCTATGTTGTCTTCTAGAAGGACAGAAAAACCTATAAACCAAGATAGAAAGACCTAAATACACATGTTGCCCACTAGAAAATGTGAAGGGCACAGAGTCTGTGAGTTCCAGTTAACATAATTATAAGAGAAATAGAAGATAAAATATCTGCAACAGCAGCTTTCTTGGAAGCAAAGTGCTCAGAATTCATATCTGCTTTGGCGCCTTATTCAAACACCAGCACTTTCAATGACCATGAATGAAGAGACACACACAAAAAAATGGGAACCATCCTTGTAGAGGCCAAGCGGGCAATGGTAACTATGTGGAACAGGACCCAGATGTTACACTTGCAAAAGATCTGTGGAAAGTGAAGTCACTGCTGTGCAGGGTTGCTGCCCAGCAGAACTGAGACGGGGCGGGACCAAGGAGCCTGAAACAGGCCCTTTAAACACCTCCACCTGACAAACAGAGAAAGGAGGAAGAAAAACAAACCTACAGCCAGCAGGAGAGGAGCCAAGATGCACTGAAGGGTGGGACTGAATGGGTGGAGGGAAGGAAGAGAAAGAAAAACTCAAAGAAATAACAATCGAAAACATCCCACAGTCAACGGAAGCGTATTCAGTGCGGTCATGACAGGCACAGACACGTGATGGACAAACTGCTCAAAACCAAACACAAGACACAGCAAAAGAACACAGTGCCGTGCACAGAAGCGAAATGACCCCCATGCTCGTTATGGGTCATGCAGAGACACAGTCAAAGGATTATGGGTACAAATTGTCAGCTAACTTTTATAAGCCTTTTCTTCTCCATGTAGGTCAAGTAAACTCACTCCCAGAAAAATCAAAATAGAAGCAGGTCTACATTACAAGAAAGACTAAAGTTAGTTCTTCAAGCTTGAAAGAAAAGGTACGGTGAGGCAGCTCTATCACTCAGAAAGTAACACCAAAGACATAAGTGTAAAAACAGTGCCTATAAGCCGGTCTCTCAGGGTTACCAATGTGTAAACGTTCACAAACTAACAGTACACGGTACCATGCAACAATTCAAGAGAACAGTATATAAAGACAGTAAATGCAAACTTGGCTTTCCATATCAAAACCAACTCATGTGGTAAGCTATAAGTAGAATAAAGGAGGGAACCGTACAAGCTCATCCTAGTAGGAAAGCATAGAGGACTGCAGAGGATGGGAAAGAAGGCAGGAGCGGATCTCAGTCACCCTGAATGCTCCGAGCCAGCGCCTTAGTAACAGCATGACGCTGGTGTCAAAAATCCCAATAAACTAGGGTTTTATCCAATCTTCCTAATGCCTCTATTTTTTTTTAAACTATGGTCTAGAAACAGTAGAAATGTGCCACAAGTCAAATAGCAAAATCAATATAAAGAAAACAAGTTGAACCTCTAAGTAAGTGTTCCATTGGTAACAGTATCAGACAAATATCAAATATTTGGAAAGGACTTAGTTTAAGAGCATCTGTTGTTCTTGCAGAGGACCAGGGTTTGATTCCCAGCATCCATACAGAGGCTCACCAACTGTAGTTCCAGAGGCTCCAACACTCTTTCCTGGTGTCTGTAGGCACTCCACATTTGTGATACACAAACACACATGCAGGCAAAACACTCATACACATAAAATAAAAATAAATGTTGTTTTTAAAAAGTATTTGGAAATATCCTTTACGAAATAAGTGCCAGGTTACACCCTGAGAAAACTTTTTTTTTTTTTAAGACAGGGTATCTCTGTGTAGCCTTGGCTATTCTGGAACTCACTCTGCAAACCAGGCTGGTTTTGAACTCAGAGATCCTCCTACCTCTGCCTCCTGAGTGCTGGGATTAAAGTATGTGCCACCACTGTCCATCTCACAAAATATTCTTTAGTTGTTAGAGAATATTGTTTTTTGAGAATGAGAAGTATTTGGTATTCAAGAATAGAAGATACCAAGTACAAATTAACTCCAAGCTTATCTACAGATTCAACAAAACATCTGGCAAAATCCTTGCTGAACATTATAGAAGTAGGAAGCTGATACTAAAGCGAAAATGGAAATGCAAAGGAGCTAAGATGACGCTGAGACAGGCAAACTGACCAGGGTGCCTGGCACAGCTAGACTGCTGAGAGAATATAATTTGCAGCAGAAAGGGGAGGGGGGCTTGGAGGGACCTGAACTAACTAACTTACTATGAATTTTTTAAATAGAATAAGGAAAGCAACATGAGTTTATCATGAGTATGAAAAAGAAAAAAAAGGCTCTTTTTATCACTAGCATACAAATACTTAAATTAACTTTCAGAAAGAAGGTAGAAACATATTTCTTTTAAATCATTACTTTCATGGCAATACTTAACATCACAGGTGTGTCTACATACTATCCTTAGCCATCCAATGAGGTTTTTATTTCTCCCCTAAAGTATACATTCCTCCAGGGGACAGAAAATGTTTTTATTTAGGTCTCCATGTCCCAACCCAAGCACAGGCCAGGCATATAGAGGACATTCATGACTAAGGAAGAGCATGGAATTTATGTGACATTTTCAGACTCACATAAAAACTTTTAGTGGAGTCCCAAAAGCTAAATTAGTGATTCTGCTCTTCCAACTTTTCAGCCTTATAACCTGGGTGTTAGTATAATCTGTCCAAAATCCCATTGCTTTAAAAGGAAGTAGGAAATTATGCCAAGGAATTCTCATAGAGAGTACTGTGAGGTCTCCGATCCAGGCCACACAGGAAGCTATTGACAGGGAGAGCTGCAGAAGCAGGAACCAGATCGTCAAGGACCTGCAGAAAGACTCAACCTTAACATACAAGTCACTGATCAGAGTGGTACTAACAGGGATCAGGAACTTCTTGATCTCTTCCAAGGCATGCCCCATCCGGGCATAAGCTTCTGCTGGGGGTGCGAACACTTCAATGAGCACATGCAGGTCGTCATTGAGGTGAAAGTACTTCGCTTCTCCACTTTTCCTCAGTTCTTCCTCCTGAAGAAGACAATCACATTGAAAATGTGTCATTTGGAGACAGGAAAAACCAAGCAAACATCACACAAACCTTATTTGACATGTGCTCATCATGGAAGACTCCATAACAAATAGCACCTCGGGGTGGCTTTAAACTATAACTTTGATCCTGTTTTTCCCAGGTTCTCAGGAGCCCTGGACAGGCATCCTATCCTGCTGGGACAGTCTTCTCTGCCCTGGTGCTGCCTATAAGGAATCATCTGCCCTTGGCTACCTGCAGATTCCTGTCAGCTCCCACCTGCCCCAGCTATGCGAAAACCTCTGTTCTTCCACCTGCCCTAGCTATGCACAAACCTCGGTTCTTCCACTTGGCTCTGGGCCTGGCTCAGTCCTGCACTAGCGAAGCTTGCTGTTTCAGGCAGGCTGATACTAAGCATTCACCACAATCCAAAACATCCCAAAATGTTTCAAGTTTACCTCATTCTTGTTGGTTTTCCCTTATTAGCAGGCGACTGCCAGAGAGCAGACCCTGATTGCCCGTCTTGTTTGATGGTGTGTGAACTGCTGGTTTATACTTTCCATTTCAGGCCCAAACTCTAGCTGTATCATGACGGATGGCTTATGACTAGTTGCTGTGCAATCCAGAGTGAGTTCTAACAAGCTGTTCCATGGCTTTATAACAAAGGGAAATGTGCTGTTTGGGGAGGGATACAGACTCGGGGAGTTTGCACTCAAATATCAAACCCCACCTTGATTGCTTGACTGTGGGCAAGAGCTTTTACCTTATCAGGAAGGATTTTAACATGGGACAGACCTAGTGTGGTGTCATCTCATGGTGCTGCTGAAGTCACACTTCTCAGAATAGTGTCCAGTGTGTTACCTACAGCAGGACACATCTGTAACATAGGTGATATGGGCAAAATGTACAGCAGAAGGCCTGACATCAACTTAAGGCCCAACAGACAAGAATATCATGGCAGCTACAAGAAAAGCAGCCACTGGCCAGTATCAACATGTTTCATCAAGTTAGCAAATAAATGAACATGAGTTCATATTAAATTTGCTAGAGTCGTGAACACTGTTAGAATTTCAGGTGATTTTCTTTTTCTATTGTTGAGTTTTTACATGAAGTAAGGTCTTTCTCTCTAGAAACCAACATGATTAACTGAGAAGTTATGCAGGCTAAAGTTAAATTAGTAAAGGATCAACTGCAATCAATAGCCAAGCATCTTATCAGGGCTAGAGGCCAGCAAATGGGACACTGAAACTCCACACCTAGAGAGATATCTGCTACTTAAGCTATCACCAGTGGTTGCTTTGTGGGATGTTTTTGAAGGTTTAACTGATGAATCAGATGACAGGAGCAGCAAGCATGAGGAAGAAATGAGGAAGAGGATGAGGAAGAGGAGGAGAGAAAAAAGAGGCTGCTGGGGTGGAGTAAAGAACGAATTTTAAAAAGGAATATAGCACAGAGCTTGCTGTGACTGGGATCCTGAGTGTCCCTCACAAGTCCATGTTCCTAGAAAGGTGACTGGGAGATATGGGCCTGGAGGTAGAGACAAGATCTTCAGATCACTGGAGGTGTGCTCGGGAAGAAATAGTAGGTACCAGTCCCTCCCTCCCTCCCGCCCTCCCTCCTTCAGTCCCTTCCTCCCCTCTCTGTCTCTGTCCCTCTCTGTCACTGTCTCTATCTCTCTCTCTGTCTCTCGCACCCCCCCACACACACACTTGCTGGCCAAGAGGGAGCGTTTTTTGCTGTTCTACACTCCAGACATGATGTATGGTCTCACTACAGATGCACAAGCAAAGATGTCAGCCTATCCTAGGTGGTACCCCAAAACCGTGGGCCTAAATAAACCTTTCTCCTCTCATAAGCTGATTATTTCACCTATTTGCTACTTGGTGGCAAGCTAACACAGAAGAGCCAGAAGGGCCCTTCTGGGTTTGCGTCTGCCTACATATAGCAAAAAGAAAAAAAAAAAAAAAAAGAGCCCTAGATCCAAAACAAACACAGTTCAGTCTCTTGTATGAGATGTGGGTTGAAGTCTGGGTAACAGTGAAAACCTGAGGACTGTTATTTGTGACATTTGGGAAGCGAGTCAACTAATTCTAAATACCCAAATGCCAAACAAAACTGAGTCACAAGCAGCATGACTAGCTGGTGAGCATGGCCTGAACCACTGAGGCCACTCCTTAGAAGGCGACAGTAGTTGTCATAGTTACCGTTCCCCTGGTCTACACTCATAGCCTAGGTTCTAGGTACACGGTAACAGTCATACCCCGCGTTTTCCCAGCCTGGATCTGGAACATTTTTCTAGAGGGAGGTATAATGAGAAGAAAGGATGTGATTAAGAACTGGCAGACCTGACTCTGGTCTAATGCTGCTCTCCTAAGGTCCATCAAGCAGAATAGGGCTCATGAAATCAAGGGGCACAAACTTCTGATTCTGGTCCATTGCCAGTGGTTGGCTGGTATGGAAATTGCACAACATTCTCTTCCTCTAGTTACCCTGTGGCTTGACAGAATGATGATCAGCTAAATGCAGAATCATCACCCATACTTGGGGACCCATGTGGTCAGAAAAAGAAATTTCTGAATGGGTGGTAAGTACTCTGGGAGAGAGGCCCAAGGTTGAAAACCGGGTGCCCTTACAGGAAATGCAGAGACACCGAGTGACAGGCATTTATGAGGAACTACTGTGGCAGATGTCTAGCTGCTCCCTTCTTCAGGCAGCTCAGTGCTGCTCAGGCTATACACAGAGTCACAGGAGCGACAGTGATGGGAGTTAATTCATTATTTCACAGTACAGACTCCTTCTTGAGGATGGCTGGTTACTATCCGTGTTAGGTGTCAAACATGCCAACAGCAGGGAGCAGCCACGGCCTTTCTGGACAGCATAATTTAGAAGGATCACTAAACTTTGATGGCAAGATGGTGATATTCAGGATCCCATTTACTGCGCGGACAGCCAGACACAGTTTATGACCATGTTTGTATATGCATACACGATTGGGTGAGACCTGGCGGCCTCACTTTTTTCCTTCTCTATACTGTTCAGCGTTAACGGGGCTTCTGCTCATGAACCTCTCTTGCTAACAAGCATCACTGCCATTTACCTGACGGCCAAGCAGCTTTATGAGACAATGAATTAGTGCATCAGCAAATGTGGAGTATTTTCCTACAAGACACACATCATTTCTAACTGACTAATATACAGTTTCATTCCCAGCTAATGCCAACACAGAAGTGTCAAACTGAGCAGCCACACCTGGTGACATGTGAAGCTAACTTGTCTGCTGGGTTAATTCTGCACTGACACTGGAAACACTGAATTTCTACCCTAAAGTTTTTGGGGTCCTAGAACCTAAATCTTACAGCTTTCGGTGAGTCTGGTACATACTTCATTTTCTACTTTCATTATTGATGCTGGCAGAGACTCAATGCTAACTAATAACATAGCTGATTCTGCTGGATAATCCAGATAATGACCCAAGTTTCTGGAATGTATACAACAGGGAAAATGTTATCATCCATCATGTTTCCTATGAATGCCACCAAGTAGAGGCAGACCAACTTTGCTTAAGAGGTGATACTTGCTTCATTTAAGTAACTTTACATCTAAAATTCACTGTCTAATGTTTCAGAGCGGATGATTCAGGACTGCGGAGTTGGTTCTCAGTATTGGAAATCTCTAACAGTAAGAGATGTGAAATCCAAGAACAATGCAGGAGGCACTGTTCCATGAAAAATCCTCTCAGAAGTGGAAGCAACTAATCAAAAAAGTAACTCTATGTTTTTAAAATAATTTTTAACTTCTCAAAACAACAGGGCACACAACACCGATACCTCTATGTAGGGTAATTTTTGTTTTTTAGAATATGAAGCAATTATTAAAACATTTAAAGTCATCTTTTAATGTGATAAAATGAGCATTACAAATCCAGGGCCAAAAAAAGAGGTCAATGTACCCACGCTGTATGCCAAGACCAAGCATGGACCACCTGATGGCCTGAAGGAGTTGTGAGAAACGCATTATTAAGCCACAGTCTCCTTGAGTACTGTGAAGTGTCTCACAAACACAGCCATAGCACTGGGCAGTGGAATCCTAGACCACAGCCGTATGTGATCCACTGTGGACCATAGACCCTCGTGTAGCATTTAGAGGTGGGTAAAAGTTCTATACAGGAAAAGTATCCCAAAGGAACTAATTTATAACACAACGGTGGGGAACTCTAGATAACTTTTCTTTCTGTTCATTACAAAAGGTGTCAGGTTGCATTCAGAATAAACAATGTAAACACTACTCTTTGATTTGTTACATGAGTCTCAAATAGCTAAGATCCTGTTTTGGAACTGGCCAGAGAAATTCAGTCTTCTATAGAGCATCAAAGTGTATTTACACCTCATGTGCCAATTCCCTCTAATTCCGTTCGAGCTTCTCCTCAGCTCTGAGATCCCAGGCATTGACACAGCAGGCAACAAACAGACATAACAGACATAGCAGCGCGTGGCCGACAAGGTCACCGCTGTCCACGGCCATATTACCTTTGCCTTGTCTCTCATGGAACCTTTGCCAAGGATGGACATTTTTGTCAATGTTTCTTCTTGTAAGCGCTTCAGGGAATTGCCACGTGGACCCAAAAGCTTCCCCACAAAGTTGAACTAGGAAAAACAAACCGACCATATTTGTAACATTCAAATCTTAACAGTAGTTTACCAGCCTTGAATATGGGGAAACACTGCCCAACACCACTCATGGATAGCACAGCCCAGCCCAGCCCAAGCAGCTTGGCTGGAGAGAGCTGGAGAGAAGGTTATTTCTGCTCTGAAAATGGAAACACAGCTGTACTTGCTCCAAATTAATACTCTATCCCAGGAAAACTTTAACTCCATAGCATCCCTGGCACACACAGCGAACCATGACACAAATGCATCTGAGATAGCATGAGAGTCTAATTCAGACACTGAATTATACAGATTGGCATTTTCTTGAAGGGTCATTCTATCTCCAGAGCCCATAGGGAAGGAAGGGGAGAATACTTAATCTACAATTCCCTGATGAGCTGCGGACAAGTGCAAAGCACTCAGTCACTCCTGAGATACACCCATCATTCACCTCCAGGAAGAACTGGTGGTGAGTGGGAACAAAAGAGCCCATTGCCGGTACTGAGGTCTACCAGATGACAAGTGAGGCAGAGAGCAAGCACCGATGACCTCTGGCACAGTTAGGCATGGGCTGTGCTGTGAGTCCCACGTCTCAGTGAGAATGCATGGGCACAGGCAAGCCCTCAGACACGAAGGAGCTTCTCCAACAAGAGTCATTAGGGGGACAATGGAGAAAGAGAAGGAGGTGGGCAGAGTCAGTGACTGCTGGGGAAAGCAAAGGATAGACACATCCAGCCAGGCCTCAGCCCGTCACCAGGAGTCCAGAAATGATTTCCCATTGGATTTTGGTCAAAATCTTTCCACACTGATATGAACTTGAAGTTTTAAGAATGGCAAATGCATGGAAAGAATGAGTGTTGTGTAAACCCAATGCCATGTGCAGTAGCCTAGGCCCTTCTTGGAGCTCCTGGGCTGTCAACAGGCTCCATCCACTTTTCTACAACACACTCTTGACGTCCTAAAGCCACTGATGCTTATACTTCTTGCTATGCCAGCTAAACTGTTTAAAGACCTTTCTTTGGACTCTTGGCACTTATAAGTTTCTGGTATATTTCCTCACAGCCGTTGCCTAAACTAGCACTTGCTAGCTCTGATGCCCTTTGGTGCTTTAGGATTGGAATGGGTAGTTGTGAGCCACCACACATGGGTTCTGGGACCAGAACTCAAGTCTCAGGAAAAATAGCAAATACACCTATCCACTGAGCCATCTCTGTAGTCCCAGTATATTTTAAATGTAACTAAATAATTTGATCCAAACGCACTGACATACACTATGAGGCTCTGTTCTATTATAGATAATGAAACCTTTTCCAAGACAGAGAACTTAACGAGAAATAGTACAAACTTAGACGGGAATCAGTTTTTACCTAGCCTTAATGACTTTACTAAATAAACTAGGAGGGTTTTATTTTACTATTATCTGGATCAATTTTGCTACATTCAAACCACTACAAATTTAAGAGTATCCAACAATAGCTATTTTATTTATTTGCTCTCAAGTCAAAAAGTTACAAATGAGGGAAAGGGATATCTGAGTCATTTGTTGTTGCTATAACAAATGGTATGAGTCTGGGTGGTTTTCAAAGGATAGAGGTTCTAGATGCTGGATGTTTGAGATCAGGCAGGTGCACTTGAAAGGGGGCCATTACTGCAAACTAACATTGCAAGAACACAGAAGGAAAGCAGACAGGAGCCTGCTGAAGAACCTGCATAAGGAGACATCCAGCTGTACAAAAAACCGACTCCCCTGGTAACTAACCCAGCCTAGAATTCATCCAGAATTCACTCTTTGCTAAAGATCTCATCACCATTTGTAGGGCCCTACCTCCCAACACTGCCAGGAAAAGAAAAATCCATTTTCCACATGGGTCTCAGAAGAGACAAATCACATGGAAAGCGGGAAGCAAGAGACACTGGCAAAGCCTGATTCAACAGCCAGGTTCAGGGGGTAAGCAGATTCACTTCTGTGAGGCCAATTTCCCTCTGCTCACAATCAATGCTGGCTCGATAGATGCCCCAGTGTGGGGGAATCGAGGGTGGGGAGGTAGGAATGGGTGGGTGAGTGGAGGAACACTCTCATAGAAGCAAGGGGCAGGAGGATGTGATAGGGTGTTTCTGAAAGGGAGGGAAACCAGGAAAGGGGATAACAGTTGAAATGTAATGTAAATAAAGAAAACATCCAATTTAAAAAAGAAGAAGAAGAAGCATTTAGGATGTTTCTAAACCACACACAAAAGAAGATCTTATAAAATCTTAATGTGTATTTAAAATTCTTAAAGTGAATACATATTACAGAACAATATAAAACAATTAAGGTACAGTATCAGACAGTGTAAATATATTCTCAAAAGGTGAGGCTGAATTATATTCAAGAACAAGATGATTCAGGTAATTTTTAAATATTTGAGCACAGTTTAAAGTACACACTGCAAATGAATTTAAGACCCAAGAAGCTGAGAGACTACAGAGCAGGCAGAAGCAGGCCCATTGGGTACACTGTGTGGGTATAGCCACCACAAACACCTGCTTACCAGCACTTCATGGATGCCCAGGCCCTTCACCTTCCACAGATGAGGGTCTATGAGCATACACATTTACCTCTATACATTTAAAATGTCACTGCTCTTCAAGCATGGGTTGAAAAATCAGTGGTAACAAAGGGGATAGGACTCTTCCAGAACAAACTAGATGCAGAGATGGCCTCTAGGGGGGAAACTCTTTCCATATGTCCACTGTACTTGAACTCTCTCTCCAAATAACCTCCCATCACTTCTTCAAATCCACCACCTCTCTTATTAGTTCACCCTTTAGCCTATATTACTTGGTAAAATGAATGCTTTCCAACTGATAATATTATAAATTCTCTTAGACTAAAGTACAACCCACTTGGGTTTTCTATATTTCCTGCAAAATAGCATCTCAGTAAATACTTATGAAATTAAAGCTTATTTTCTTCTCCAACTTAATGATATTGTTTAACAGTTTATGTCAACTTTCTTTGATATAGAGACTATAGTAACTTATGTAAGCTGCCAATAACTTATTATTTAAATGTCTTAATTTTCCAGTAAATATAACTATTGTTGGAGTAGACTGCAGCTCTGCACCTGTGAATGGGAGAGTCCAATGTACTGAGACATTACCAAGTCTTTAAAAAAAAAAAGTCAATGGAGCTTACAAGTAACTTTTCCTGATTATATGAGCAGGTAGCAAAGATGTGGACAACACCGTGCACGTGACACGCACGTCAGAGACTACTACCTTACTTATTTTCATCACTAGTTAGATATGCCAGCAAAAGATGGAAGATAGCGAGAAATTTTTAATCCAGAAAATCAGAGATGATACCCATCTGATTAAAGATGAAGAGGATTAATTGCAGGATTTAAAATCAAAGGCAAGAAATTGATACTGATAAAGAGACTCTTAGAACAGCGTAGCTGAGGGACAGCAGCCTTCTCAAACAAATTCTGACAAGACAGAAAGATGAAGGGGAGTCAATGTAGGAAGCAAATGCCTGGTACTTGAGGGGTGAGTGGGATGGGGGTTAATGAACTCCTATCGAGTAGGCAAAAAGGATGCCATTGGGCTCAGACACTTTAGACTGTAGGACTTTCTGTTCACTGAAACGAAGAAAAACAAAACCACAGGAAAAAGATTCAAACCATCCAGAATTGCCGATGGAACTCAGTTACAGCCATCAAGCCTGTCCCAGTACACTCACAGGGAGCAGCCAACAAGCTGTCTGGTGGGACATTTAGAGAAAAGCTGACATGCTAAGAGCGAATAAACACTGGAGGTGCACACACGACCAAGTACCACTCATTCCTAACACAGATTTCTTTCCATCTGCAAAGAAACTTCTCAGCATAAATACTTTGTGTGCCTTGTGTTGTGCAGTTATGGAGTAATTACTTGTTTTGGTGCATGTCCAAGTTTAGTTCACAGTAGAAACTACATTAGACAAAGGAGAAGCTCGTGGTGCAGGTGTATGGCCTCTGCCTCTCCATCTCCACGTGTGTCTCCACTTCTTGGCTCCACAGTGTGAGCTGCTCTGCTCGCCTCTGCTCTGCTCGCCTCTGCTCTGCTCGCCTCTCCTCTGCTCTGCTCGCCTCTCCTCTGCTCTGCTCGCCTCTGCTCTGCTCGCCTCTCCTCTGCTCTGCTCGCCTCTCCTCTGCTCGCCTCTGCTCTGCTCGCCTGGATGGATGAAATCTCTGCAGCTGTGTCTCAAATCCTCATCCCTACAGCCCTGGGCGCTGGGTATTTCATCCCAGCCCTACAAATTCTAATACAGACAGCGATGGATTCAGCATCTCAATGAGAAGCTGGGGTTCCACATTCACTGCTGCCTCAGCCATGACTGCCATGGTATAGAAATGACCCATGTGCCCATCCATGAAGGATTTTACAAATGTGAAATATGTACGGAGAAGCATTAAAAAAAATTCACATCACTGTGACAGCACTGGTGAGCATGAGGAGATTTACACCAAGCAAAATAAGCCAGTTACAGAGACACAAATCATGGCACTATCTGTGTGGAATCTAAAAGAGAGGCGTGGGGAAAAGGCAAGAAAGGGGAGATGCTAGCCCTGGTTAACATACCTGGTTAGCACTGGTTAACCAGGAGGAATTAGGCTATGCAATCAACTCTAGAGCAAGGTGATATAATTACCAATGGATGGACCAAAATAATTAGAAGGGAGAATGTACGAAATGATAGATGTTTAAAGTGATGGTGAGTAGGTTGGATGTGATCACAACACTGCATTCCCACGCATTTTAAAGAATCGTACTGTATGGCTGCGGGTGGAAGACCATGTAGTACCTGCTCAGGCCTGGGGCTCATCATCAGGTCCAAAAACTTAAATTCATAAAAACTACACTGTTCCCCAAAAGTAAATTTACTCCCACTTAAAGAAGCAGACATGATTCATAAAGAAGCAAGCACTACCATCTTATTTCTACAGGTAAGCTATCAGTTTGAAACCTAAAACAAATGATCCTCTGGGGAGAGAGCACTGTCTCTGAAAATCCACCAGGGGCTACAGAAAAGGCAACTTTTAAAGTACTGACACGTAATACATTCACCAGCCGGAAAAGCGAAACCAGTAACTTCCACTGAGTGAAGCACTGAGAACCTGGGTTTGGAACTGCCTGTAACGTTCTCCAAGGAAGAAGGGGAGGAAGAAAGCCAGTCAATGTTAAAACACCGAGCAGACCTGGTTTATGGCTTTCTGATCTCAAAGATCCTTACCCCATGCAGGCCTGTGACAATAGCAACCACCTTGCATTGCCAACACACAATACTATAGATTTTTAATAAGAATTTTTTAAACCACAAACTGCGATGACGGTTAGAAGCTATACCAATAGATGTTTAAAACAGTTATACCAATAGATGTTTAAAATAGTTATACCAATAGATGTTTAAACAGGATTCAGTTGATTTCCCTGGTAGGCCTGCACTTTTCTGAAGGAAAACAGAGGAGTGGCTGGGCGTGGAGGCAGGGTGCTGGGACAGGAGGACAGAGGGAAAATTACAGTCAGGATGTAATATGCAAGACAAGAATAAATGTTTCCAATTGCTATCTTTTTATGCTAACTGCCCCTAATAAAAGTTTATTTAATATTCTAAAGTAGAGGGATGAAAAAGAATTTCCCTCCTTTTTTGTCTAATTTTGGAGGTTTCATTAATCCACAGCTGGTCGAAATCAAAATTAGTCATTAAAACCATTCTAGAAATAAACCATTCAAGAGTTTTAAGTAGCTTTTGAAGTGCATATTATTATAATCTCTCAAATTTTTTTAGTTATTGTTGCTTATTACTGACTGTGCCTGATCTCCAAGCCAAACCTTCCCTAGGTGCACGCATCTGCATAAGGAAAACACAATCTATACAAGCTGAGCGCTCTGCCAGCTCAGGCTCCAGCAGAATACCTGGCCATGCACAGCCAGCCGTGTAGCCAGTGAACCACACATGAAGACATAACTCAGAAACTCAATATTATAACTCCATTTCTTGACATGGTCTCCAGCATTCCCTTCAACCTGAGAATGCATCTGCCATGATTCCTGACACAGAACCCACATCTTCTAAGACAGCTCAAAAGTCACTCTAGTCTAGATGTGTGCAGTTCCATTAGCCTAAGTAAATCCCATTAGCCGATTCCTTCAGGTCTGCTATTAAAATCTGTGTATCTTGTTGGATTAATCTCCCTAACCAAATGTGCCTGACCTACATAGCATGCCCTCATGTTGGGAGGAAACACCAAATGTCCACCTTTCTGACTTGTAATCCTGACCAGCTGACCTCAGCAAGAGATAATGTCCTCAAAGCAGCATTCCTTAAATGTGTCCAAATGACCCTCCCGTCCTTCAGAAGCCAGGTGTGTTCTGAGCATTAAACAGTCACCTGGATTCTCCACTCAAGTGAGCTAGGGGCCAATAAAAGAATCCTAATCACCATAACAATGTGGCTCAGAAAAGAGCCTCCCATATCAAACCTCAGACCAGTCAGCAGGAGAAAATGAGGAACTGATGGCTCCTTATTAACTAGAATCCTGGACCGAGTTCTCTCTTACTGAAACAGCTCAAAGCCCACAAGCAGCACCAACTCTACAAAGGACTGTACTGTCCCCACAGCTACACCCATGGGTCAGTCCTCTACTGTCCTCAGGTTGACAGTTAGCTGGCACTGACAGGAGGGCTTCTACAGCACACACGCACACTCATTCTCTCTCTCTCTCTCTCTCTCTCTCTCTCTCTCTCTCTCTC
>LR751050.1:116216-227720 GCA_902729485.2 Mus minutoides | reverse complement strand
ATGTCTTGAAAAAAGAAAATCCTGAAGACATCACTTATTACTGGAATGTTTTATTAACTAAACATAGTGGTGAATACGTGCAATCTCAGCACTGAAAAGAGAAAAGCAGAAGGATCGGGAGTTCAAGGCCAGCCTCTGCTATGCAGAGGATTCAAGCCAGGGCTATATGTGACCCTGTCTCAAACTAAGAATGTGCTCATGCGCTCTTACATGGCTTCCTCAAGCTACTAAGGGTACAAAGGCAAAGTTTTAGTGACTCCTACTGCTTGATAATTCCATATATATATATATATTTCATTCATAAATTTCCACATCTTAAAGGAGCTGTTTAGTGGCTGCATGTTTAGTGGCTGCATGGTTGTGGCTTTCAGAGTTAAACTAATAGTATTAATATAGCTTGAAATTTCCATTTCTTCACAAGCATATGAAATACCAAGGCTCCTTTTAGACAGCTAATATGCAGTTTATTGATATTTACAATATGTTGTAAAGCTAACCACAAGCAGCAATCCTCTGCATCCCTACCAAAAACCAATCAAAAGGAAGATAATTGAGTTATCCTCCTCGTGACTGAGCACAGCATGTCCACATTAACAAATTTGCTAATGGGGTAGTCATGCGTTGTTCTCGGGATGTGGGGTACTGATTCCACAAAACAGAGTAAAACAGGCACAGTAAGATCAACGACTAACACATGAGTAGCTATTCTTGCCAATTGTTTGGAGGAGAGAGAGAGAGAGAGAGAGAGAGAGAGAGAGAGAGAGAGAGAGAGAACAGTGCCTGGAAAGTCGAGTCAGCTGACCTTGAACAGAGTCAGAGTATGTCTACCTCAGACCTGTGTGACTTGGATAAGCCACTTGGTCTCTGTGACCTTCACTTTATTCAACTGGGAAATAAAAATGATCTCCTGAGGCCTCATGGGAAAGAAAACATCATCAATGTCAGAGGCTTTAAAACACCTTCATAGATGTCAGGATGCTCATAAAAATCTCCCCAGAGGGGAGTGGGGAGTTCCATTGTCTATGGGAAGGAGGGAGGCTCCCTTCATTTCTATTAGATGTGGGTGAGCACTTCTTAACAGAGCTTTAAGCTGTATAGTTTCAAAATGCTGTAAAGCCATATTTGTTCACAGGCATGGCATGATCTAATTATGAAAGGAGCATCACTACAGGGTTGACAGTGTCACACAGACAGCCCCTTTCTTCACCAACCATCAAGAAAGTTCTATTATGAGAAAATATGAAGAGGTTTTCAGAGTTGAAAAAATATGCAAGGGAATGTTTTCCTCTTTGAGTTGGAAAATATGAGACCATTTAAGCGTCACAAGACTATTTGGTTTTAAACCATAACTGTCTCTTCCCTCCTGACTCAACTGAAAATCTGATTATCATAATGAGTAGTGTCTTTGTGCCTCTCAAGTTCTGATTTTCTGGTAGATACAGGGGGACCCCTTAGGGAAAGGCACCCAACCCTTCTCTCTTACAAGCCACATCTATTTCTAGCTCAGAGATGCTCAGCTCTCTTCTCTGTTTCTCAGCTGCACTTGCCTATTCTTTATCCTCTACCAATTAAGTTTTGTCTGAGAGCTATGATCTATTAGTTATCCACCCCCACGGTGGCTCTGATAAAGTATCCCAAGGAAAAACAGCTTAAAGGAAAACCAGTTGGCTTCTGACTCACAATCCTAGAGGGAGAGAGTCCAGGGTGGTGGAGACATGGCAGAAAAGGAATGGGGTGGAGGGGGCAGGGGAGGACTGAGATTCGGTCATTCTCATTTCATCTACACACAGGAAGCAGAGAGAGAATGAGAATCAAGCCAGACTGCAAAACCTCAAAGCCAGTGCTCAGTGCTATACTTTGTCTAGCAAGGTTCCACTTCCTAAATGTTTCCATTGTGTCCCTTTGTACTTTCACTCCGTAGCGGTTTGAAGGAGAAATGCCACTGTAGTTGTGTGTATTTGGATACTTACTTGGTTCTCAATGGGTGGTGCTGTTGAGAAGGTTATAGAACATCCATCACTGATGTGTCTGCTGGAACCTGAGACTTAGTCGTGGCCAATGGTTAAACTCAACTTAGGCTCAAAGTTGGAACAGATTTCTGATTAAATGAACCTTGAGCTGAACTGTTCATCGTTTACAGAGGAGTAATGCTAACATTTTTCAGTTGTTTTAAAACCCAGTGAGAACTTCTGAACAGAAACCAAACCTATATTTTTGAAAACCACTGACCCGGAATAAAACGAGAGCATTGGAATATTTTCTGGAATAAATTTGAACCAAATTGATATTTTGCTAGATCCAAGTCCCTAGTTAAGATAAAGTGTGTGGTCATGTACCATAACAGAGTTAAGTAGCCCACCCAGAGATTAAATATGTGGCCTTTCTCTCATTAGTACTATATTTTATAAGTAAAACAACGGTCATGCCATGACTTCTACAGAGCACTTCACTATGAAAGGAGAGAGAGGAATAACTTTATATGAGGGGAGAAGGGCAGAGTTTGAATCTAAGAAGTTTCTGTAATCCATGCAGACTCATGGTGAATACCCTCCTAGTGAGGGATTTGGGACCAGTGTTTTCCTTCGGGCTTTTGTATGACAAAGAAGAGGAAGATTCAAAACCACAACTTCAACTGGATGTATTCATTAATTTGAAGATGTGTGACTTTGGGAATAATAGCTATTGTTGGTATTGCTGACTGCCAAGTGCTAAGAGACTATCAAACAGGCTTGCCATTCTCCTTACTGAAGATGCCAATTCAAGATCTAGTTGATGATATAATCGAGCAGATAAAAGAACCTGTAACCAAGGCTGAGGACCTGAGTTTTATCACACTTTTCATTTTCTTCATGCTAGGACCTCTGGACGAAATTTGGATGTTTCTCCAAATATTTCAAGTATGACACATTTTCTCTAATTTTTTCTATTAATTAATTTATACCGTATGAATGGCTGTTTTGCCTGCATGTATATCTGTGTGTCATGTTTGAGTGTAGTGCCCGTGGGGGTCAGAAAAGAGCATTAGGGGGTCTGGAGCTGGAGTTACAGACAGTCATGAGTGAGTCACCATGTGTGTGCTGGGAAAGGCCCCTGGGTACTGAGTCATCTCTCTAGGCCAGGACACGTTTTCTGTATGTCTGAGTTTGTCATCTTTTCTTCCTTGGAACCTGGATCAGGTCACCAAGGTTAGCTTAGGTGCTGGGTCCAGGTCAGAGACACCTGAGTAGAGCCTCCTGCAGAAGCAACTGCACTCACACCTACTCCTGCCATTGATTGAGGAAAAACAGGGTTAGCTCTGTGTCTCCGGTGAGTCACTAATTTTGTCATGCTCCTTACATAAAATAATTTCAGAACCAAATAGGCTTTATTCTTCTTAGCTCTGTTACACTCCCAATCCCCACTGCACAATACAAACACAGTGGCTGCTCTCTTAAGAAATCCATTCATGAAAAACAATTGTCCAAATTACTGCAATTAACCATTGTGGTGTTTCTTCTCTGCAAAAGCTTGGGAAGTAATAGCAAAGGGGTGGCTTCATTTAAGTACTGAACCTTTTGATGTTAAAGCCGTTTCCAAGTAGCAGATAATTATTTTAAACAGACACACTATAGGTGTTTGTGTGTTTTCTCTTTAATAACATACACACTATTTCCATTCATTCTCCTGGCCCTCTGGGCTTCTCTTCTGTCTCCCCCCCCCCCCATACCTGATCCTGCCTCCTTTTTCCTTCTCCCACTCCTCCCTTCACCCAAGTCCCTCCCTCTTTCTGAATGGAAATATGCAGCTGAGGGGTGGGGAAGGGTGTGTGTTGGGGGGAACCTCTAGAAACTTCCAGAGACCTGGGATGTCAGATGCTCCCAGGACTCAATGGGGATGACCTTAGCCAAAATGCCCAAAAGTGGGGAGTCAGAACCTGAAAGAGACCACCTGCAGTAGATAGGCAAGGCCCCCAGTGGAGGGATGTGGTCACCAACCTACCTTCAAAATTTTTGACTCAGAATTGTTCCTGTCTAAAAGAAATGCAGCGACAAAAGTGGAGCAGAGACTGACAGAAAGCCCTTCTAGTGACTGGGCCAACTTGGGACCCATTCCTTGGGCAGTGGGCACCAGACCCTGACACTGTTACTGATACCATGTTGTGCTTGCAGACAGGAGCCTAGCATGGCTGACCTCTGAGAGGCTCTATTAGCAGCTGACAGAGACAGGGGTAGATACTTACAGCCAACCATTGGACTGAGGCTGGGGACCCTATGGAAGAGTTAGGGAGAGGATTAAAGGAGCTGAAGGGGATTGCAACCCCATAGGAAGACCAACAGTATTAACTAACCCAGATCCCTGGGAGCTCCCCGAACCAAAGAGCATACATGGGCTGGCAGGAGGCTCCTGGCACAGATGTAGCAGAGGACTGCCTTGTATGGCCTCAGTGGGAAAGGATGTGCCTAATCCTCTAGATACTTGATGCCTCAGAGAAGGGGGATGCTGGAGGTGGTGAAGTGGGGGTGGGGTGGGAGGGTGGGTAGGTGGGAGAGCACCCTCTCAGAGGCAAAAGGGAGGAGAGATGGGGTTAAGGGGAACAACATTCAGAATGTAAATAATTTAAACAATTAATAATAAATAAAACCATGATTTTACTGCAATTTTAAAAAAATACACATGCCCTGTCAGACTGTTTTTGCAAAAGGTGTCCCAAAGAGCCTTTAAAAGAGAATGGTAATAATAAATGATTTTCATCTAGTCCTCAATCCACCTGTGCTAACAAGATAATAAGAAACTGCCTTGATCATTTTTATTGTTATTCCAATATGACATGAAGTAGACAGCAGCAACATTGTAGAAATGTTCCGTTCCCTTCACATGGTCACATGTGCTACCTTCCCAGCCTTACAGTTTCGTGCTTCATTTCCACGGACAACATCCTGTACCACACAAAGTCACAGGAAAGCCACGTCACAGTGTCTCTAGTCAATGCCCAAGAGAGACATGACTTCAGCAGTTCTTCAGGTCCAGTGCATTATGTGCAGGATATAGGCACACCTGCCTCTTCTTCCTGCCCATCTGAGGGCCAACAATTGATTATTCTAAGAGGGGAGAGGGCGTCTTGTGTCAGTTGTAAAGGGTTGCACACGTCCCTTCTGCTTAGCATTCATCCTTTTGTGCACTGTAGTGTGTGCCGATTCTGCCTGATCTGCCTTTGCAGGACAACCATGAGCTCAGAGGTCAGTTTTGCCACAAACAGAAGGAAATATAGAGACGTAGATCAGTGAAATGAAGCATCTTTTCCCTTATATAGAGCCACATATTCTCCCTGGAACCCCCCCACCCATTCCTCCTCCATTTTCCTTCAGAAAAGAGCAGGCCTCCCAGAAATATCAACAGAACACTGTTTAACAAGGTGCAACAAGACTAAACACAGATCCACACATCAAAATTGTGTGAGGCAACCCAGAAGGAAGAAAAGGGTCCCACGAGCAGGAGAAACAGTCAGAGACAACCCCATTCCCACAGTTAGGAGTCCTACAAAACTCCAAGCTAAACAACCATAACATGTATGCAGAGGAACTAGTGTAGACCAATGCAGGTTCCATGATTGATGCCTCAGTCTCTGTGAGCTGCTATGTGCCCTGATTAGTTGGTTCTGTGGGCCATGTTTTTCTGGTGTTCCGCAATCCTTCTCCAACCCCCTCTACTGCAGGGTTCTCTGAGCTCTGCCTAATGTTTGGCTGTGGGTCTCTGCATCTGTTCCCATCAGTTGTGGGAGGAAGTTTCTCTGATGATGATTGGGCTAGGGACCAATCTATGAATATAGCAGAATATCATTATGAATTATTTCTTTGATTTTTGGGGGGGAGGGAGTATTTGTGTTTGGTTCCATCCTAGGTCTCTGGGCCATCCAGCTTCTGGTCCCTGGACATCCAGGCAGTGTTGGCCATGGGCTTTCTCTTGTGGCATGGGTCTCAAGTTGAACCAGTCATTGGTTAATTGACTTCTAAGGTGAAACATTGAGAAATTTTTATTTGTATGTCTAGTTTAGAAGTTAAAACTTGAAATATAAAAGCCCCCAATCGTTTTGTATTCTAACAATACATCATGAATGTTTATTATTTCATTGATGCCACTTTTTCTTAGAACCCAAACCTCTTTGGTTATATGACTTTCATTTTCTTCTTGTTCCTTCTTAGATTTCTACTTATTTGCAAGCATTGGGTGGTAGCATCCACTTGACTTTTAGCAGATTAGCACATATCCCATTCTTGTTCCTCCTCTTCTTCCTTCCTCTCTCCATTCCTTCTTTCCCATCTTCCTCTCCTCCCCTCCCCTCCCCTCCTCTCCTCTCCTCTCCTCTCCTCTCCTCTCCTCTCCTCTCCTTGTCTTCCATCTTCCTCTCTTCTCTCTTTCCCCTTTTATCTCTCCCCCCTCTCCTCATTCTCAATAGAGATGCATGGAAATTGTAAAATCAGAGACCAAGTGCTCAAGGTTCTAACCCCCAAGAGTCACACCTCTGGCATTATGCCCTTCCCCTCAGCAGCTCACATCTGCACATGGGCCACTATCTGAGCTGTGCTTTCACATGCAGATTAACATGAAGAAAATTTTAAATGTTGTCCTTATTTTTAGTCACCTTTGGAACTCTTCAGCCCTTCTGGTCTTTGTTGCCCAAGTGAAGTGACCAACAGCAGACACTCACTTTACTGCAGACAACTTCTTTGAAATGACACAGATTGTCTGTTTCCATTAAATTTATTTTTGAATTGATTCTCTCCTATCATCTTATTTAATAATAGCTGTAACAGAACCTTATACACTGGTATATAGTTATGGGTCCTCACATACATGATCATGTGCACATTTACATACACACATAGAAACATATGGCATGTCTTGATCAAGTGCATTAGAATTACCCATTATCTGATTTCCTGTTATTGGGCAAAGGTGGGGGAGAGATGGAAGTCCTCTTCTTTTAACTGCCATTCTAAAGTTCTGCCCATTCTTAGAGTGTAAGTTCTAAGATCAATTTTCAGGAGCAGCATCAGTAGAAACATAAAAGGATGTGCCTTTACCCCAAATCCACTAAAATGTGTGTACAATCCTACAAAGATATGTGTTATTTATAATGTACTTACTAAATTTACAATGAAAATTTCTTTTAAAATGTAAATACTTTCTCCATAGTTTATATTTTGTAACAAAAGCTAGGTTTTCTTTATTTTTTTAAATAAGGGTAATTCATATTTATATTCTTCTCAATTTCACAAACCAAAAATGAGTTGCCGGCTAATATAATTATAAAAGTATTTAGAAGAAAAACCAAAGCATATTGATTTTCTTTGTGACTATACCTACTATTCTTAATCTTTGTGTCGGAAATTCTTCCATCTGCTAAAGATTCTTTATAATTGTCCCACTTTATTATCAAATCAGTTTGCAGGAATTAGAAGTTAATGTGAAAATAAGAGAACTCTATAAGATGCATAGAGCCTGTTATCCTTTGCTAGAGGTGGTTGCAGCTGCCACAATTACCGGGCAGTGTTCACACATGAATGGCATTACTCTCTCCCTAAAGCTGGGATTTGGCTTCAAAATCTTCTGTTTTCATATAACACTCCAGGGAGTCAGCGGAAAGCTGGAGGCCTGGATGCTTAGCTCTCAAAGCATGGTCTGAAGGGGGACAACAACCCCCTGAGGCTGCCAGACACTTATGACCTCAGTCGCTCAACTCTGGCTGATAATGATTGAGTATTTCAAAATGGCCGGTAGAATAAATATACCATTCAATACTTGATCACAGTGCCACACTGGAATACACTGAAATTGCACATATGTCTCTGATTATGTGCAATTGTCAGGTGTGAATTAAAACCTTTACATGTGAAATCTCTACTAAATAAATTTCTTTAAACTATTTTTCTTCATTTTTAAAAAATTATGTTGATGTTTGGGGTATGGTATGTGCACATAAGTGTAGATATTGATGGGAACCAGAGGAGTGCACTGAATCTCCTAAAACTGGAAGTACAGGTGGATCCTGGGATCTGAACCCCAGTCCTCTCGGAATGCCCTAAGTGGTTGAGTCATCTCTCAAAGTCTTTAATTAGCATCTTTATTATAAAGATAAGCAGACCACCCAGATGTGCATGTTTGAAAAGCACTTGGGGACATATTTACTCTATTCTAGATCCTATTTTAACAATGTATCAGTGGAGGATGATCTGGAGAGGTAGCTCAGCAACAGTTAATAGCACTTGCTCTTGCAGAGAGCCTGAGTTTGGTTCCCTGAACCCAGATGGCAGTTCACCACCATCTGTAACTCCAGCTCTAGGAAATGACATCCTTTACTGAACTTTGAGGCACCAGGCACATGTGTGGCGTACATGTAGACATGAATGGAGAACATTCATACACACAAAATAGAAATAAATTAATCTTTTAAAAGTATGTCAGTGGGGGATAAAAGGAACTGTTTGCTTGGATGGGATGTGGAGGTAGACATTTACCACGAGTCCCATGGCATCTCTGTTTAAGTTTGGTAAAAAGAAAAGAAGAAAGAGTTGTTCTTTGTGCCTCTTTCTTAGAGCTCTTTAACCTCGGCCTCAGAGCTGGTACGGAGGAAGCCATGGTGCCTGCTCTCTGGGCAGTTTCGGTTTCCTTTGTTCTGTTCAGAAACACTAATGTTTAAAATCACAAACATCTTCAAAATAAGGAATTCTAGTACAAGATAAAATATGATCTAAACTTAGCTCCAAATGGGATTAAAACTGGGGTGTTTCTTCTCAAGCCGTCAGCTTGTTTATGTGATGTGTGGTATCACCTTCAAAGAGAAAAGTGCTTCTGGCCCAGCACCGCCAGCTCCCATGACATGCCTCTGGCGGGTGGGATACCCCAGGTCCTGTTTTGTTTGTACGGTGTAAACTCGTGTGTGAAGAAACACAGCAGAATGCAAACCTGGTATTTTCCATTCACTTACCAAGTCAAATGGCTTTAAGAACTTTTTCAGATACATTTCCTCTTCCAACCCATTTATAAAATTGTAAACAGAAGTGTGGTCTCACTGTATCTTCTTATAAATTCTGGAAACTTTCTGAATGGGAGAGTGCTTCAATACCCAATCACTGTCTGGGCAGATTTCACTTAGGACAAGGGCTCACTGACTAATCCACCAGGAAGGAGACAAAATTTAAGTCTAAGGCAGTGATAAGGCCAAGTAGATAACAAGACTTGCCCAGAAGCCTGATTACCTCAGTTTGTTAGCTAGATCTCTAAGACCTATATTCTGGAGTGAGGGGTGGGGGATACAGCTCATGACACAATGCCTGCAAGCTGTCCTCTGATTTTGTGATATGACATCACCACCCTTACTTTCCCAGAGCTGGAGAGATGACTCATTGGTTAAGAACACTGGCTGGTCTTTCAGGGGATCCAAGTTTGATTTCCAGTACCCAATAGAATGGCTCACAAACCTCTGAAACTTCAGTTCAATAACTCCAGTACCTCAGGACCCAACACCTGCTTCTCTGTAGATACCAGTCACACACACAGTGAAGACAAAATAACCATACACATAATAAAAATAAAAATAAACCAATCTTGAAAGAAGCATTTTGTCAGCAATGGACAATGTAGTAATCATCTCTCCACACAGGAGCACACATTCAGGTGTTTTCACAATTCTTTGCCATGCGTGTAAGGACAAATGAACACGGTGTGGCAGCCTCCAGGTGGGTGTCTTGCAAATATTATGGCATACCTGACAAGTAATATTAATGGCCAAGTCCTCTGTTTCCACCAGTCCTCACTCTCCCTGTCACAATGCCATGAAGTCCATCAGAAGCATGTATCAACTGACCTGGAAACTTCTTGTTCAGCTTGGTTTGGTTTAGGGAATGAGAACTTTGTACCCTGAATTTCATTAGCAACTTAAAGTTGGAAAGCAAATTGGTTAGATTCCAGCCAGTTCACTTGCAAGCAAGGGTATCACTGAAGTTAACTGCTTCATTTCCAGACAGTGTGTCTGGAAAAAGCATGAGAACAGACACAGAGAAGAATCCTCAAAACTCTAGTTCTGTTCTCACTCACAACACTGGGATACTCCCTATATGGTTTTAGATGTCCGAAGTGGGAAGCAATAGCACACATTCAACTCAATTTCTGTTTCCAAGAAACACAGTACAAATACCATAAACATCTCTAGATGATATTAAGCTTTATCATAACCAGCTTGATAACTCCTTGTCTTGAGATGCCTGGTTGCAAACTGACAGCTTGAATTTCTTGACAGACATCTAAGAGTAGTGGGAATCAGAAGAACACATCTTACTCTTTATGTCTGCAATGACTAAGGGAGTCACTCATGAGCACGTTTGTGCCAGTATAAGGAGACTGCAGACAATGCTTGGTCACACTTTGTGGCTCCTTGACTGTATTACTCTAACAAATCTCTAGGTGAAACCGGTCATGTGAGGTCATCACACTGGTCGGTGTAGGGTGGTCTCCCGTGTGAAGAATCCGGAGCATGTCTAGAAGACACTACTTCACAGCTTGCACCCTGGTTGTCTGGTACTGAATGGCCACAGCAGTATTGGGCAGTAACTCACAAGGCCCTCTTTCAATGAAGAACAATCAATGGCTGCCAACGGAGGGGGAGTCAGTCATCTTATTGAGAGATAAGCATCCTGATAGGCTAGCCAATTCCCAAGTGGTAAGCCCAAAACACCAGAGAGGGAGATGTTGGAGGGGATGAGGGAGGAGTGGAAATGGCATAAACATTAGACTTATAGGTAAAATTCTCAAAAATAAAAAATATAAAAGTATAATGTATTGTGTGAAAATTATGTGCTTGTCGATTTCTATGGAAACAGAATGGAATAAAATACACCAAAATTCACCTAAATTGAGTGTACTCTTTGTCTATTCAAACATCACAGAAGAATCAAAACTTACTAAGCATAATGTGTTTCCCATTTAAACCTCACGTGTTTTATGCTTCTCTAGATGAGGAAATGAGAGATAAGCCAGCATTTTCTGTAGTTCCTGCAGCTGATGTGCACCACTGTCCCTCTATTCTAATGGACTTTTCGACAAGCACTTGATTCCTATAAGCCAATTAAGAGAAACACATGTAGGTTACTTTAGTCAAGCACCAATTATAAACTCATCTACAATAATGACACTGCTACTTCACTGGAAATAAAATATTCTATGCCCAGTAATTATAAAGTAACAGAAATTGTGCCCCCCCATTCAATATGGATCAAGGATGTATAAAAATTAAATGAATAAGGTGAAATTCAAAAGGCAGGTGATTGTTAATTTAGCTTGTACTTTTCTCTTGATTTGGGGTTGATAGGTTTTGCACATGTAGATGATATTTTCTGGTAATTTAATTTTTATGTGTCTTGAGTCTCCATGGTTTCCTTCATACAAATTGTACTTATCACATATATCTGGACAGCTTAGAAATCAGAGGAAGCATCTCATGATGTCCAAAAATATTCCCATTTCTGAGAAAATTCAAGGCAATCTCTCCCTAATGGCTTCTAATTAAAATCATCCAGGTAATTACGCCTAATGAATAATTCATCTCTCTACCTCAAGGCATCTTGAGTGAGTTGGAATGGAATCTCTCTGCTGAAGATGATGAGCATCTCCCCAACCACTCTGTCCTTTTCCCCTCTCCTCTTTAAGAAAGAAAGTTTCATAATTGGGAGGATAGAGACCTACCCCTTTGAGTCAGGACACAGAGGTACAGTTAACAGGGGTCCTGTCTGGTCTGTCAGTGAGAAGCCAGACTGTGTCTATTAGATCACTTCCCCTGATATAACTCTTAGACATGCCTCTGCCTGCTAAGCTGTGAATTCTGGCCCTTTACATGTGGACCACCATCTTCTGAGCATGCCCTTGAGCATGGATTCTTTCCTGATGACCCCACTTCTTTCATTACTACTTTAATACACAAGGATCCATCACCCACCAGATAACACATTTTCTGCATAAAACCCAACAGAAAGAAAATGGACAAGAGATAGAGAGCAAGTGCTGGTCTTTTGGATCCCATTGGATAATCTCATTAGGGTCCTGGTGGCTTTCTTTGAGGTTGACATCTACACTTGACTGTGCTGAAGCTCTTGCCAGTGCCTCTGGCCCTTTCCAAATGCAAGCACTGTTCTTCTCCCACTGAAAGAGGAGGCTTTCTGGAGGGGCCTCAACTGTCTCTTTCCAAAACTTTGAACCCCAGATGTTCTTGTGGGCCACGCTGTTCTCTGAAGTCAAACTCACGCTGGTACTTTCCCAGAACTGGACAGTGGCCAGCATCTCCCTTGACTCATGTGGTGAAGCTCACTACTTTGTGATTTATAAAATGTCCCCAGTAAAAGTTAGTAAAATAAAATAATCTGTTCCTTATTTACCCTACCCAGTGGAAAAGAAACAGCATAATTCATTTCTAAGAATGCTTAATTTTATGTGTGTGATGATAATTACTTAAACACTCGCTTACATTTTCCCAGGGCTGCCTTCCCTTCAGAGAAGTCATCACATCAGTCTCATGCTCACTCACTGTAACAAGCAAAACACAAAGACGACTTTCTGCTACTAGTGCCTGAAGGCCGTTTAATTATGAGGCACGCAGAAAGCTGATTCTTTTTTCTTGATGCTTTCCAAGAAAATGCAAAAACAGATCACATCTACATTAATACTGGAAATTCAGATTCGGGTAATGAAAAAGGGAAATGTGTGTTTGCCTTTCTTCCAATCTTCACCTATAAATAACTGGATTTTTTTTTATTATAAAGAGAGTTATATATTGATTCATCGGGAGATATTGAGTGTTCTTAGGGCTCCAGATACTATTCTAGGCACCCATTGGAGGCAAATAATTTGGATCAAGGCAGGGGCAACAAAGGAGACTCTTTGCACCCATCTTGGCCTTCTCTGTGATTAGCCCAGGTCCTTTGTGTGTGAGAATGCACAGCCACTGAACCCTTGAGTGTGAACTTGACCATCAATGTAAGGTAAACTAGAACTTTAAAAACCTTCAAGAGGTGATGATGGTAACCACAGGCCCTATTGCAGCCCTCACCAAAGAACCCAGCACCTGTTCTCAGCATTTAATTATAAGCAATTATTAACTCTTCTTCTGTGTCGCTTTGTCTTATATGTAAGCAAAATGCCCCACATTTTGGGGACATGTGAAGAAATTTAGGCAAAGAAGAGAAAAGCATGTGCTTCTACTTGGGATGGTAGACATCAGTGGCTAGTCGTGTGCCTCAGAACTTAAGAAATGCCTGGAACAGTGGTTTTCAAGTGATTCCCTACCACAGGGACATTGGGTGTCATCCAGCAAATATCATGATTTGCAGTTGCTACTAGCATCTAGTGTATGGAGACCAGGAATAACTCTAGCTATCATATAATAGGCATGAAAGCCTTCTCTGAAACAAAGACCTGTCCAGGCCCAAATGCCAAAGATACAGCCTTGACCTTGAAGGACAAAAAAGACAATAATGCCAAAGATTGGTTTTACTTGCAAAGGAAAGGTTGGGAATTTGTTAATTATCTTTCCCCCATAATAACTAACAAAGGCTAAGGTATGAAATGAAGATACCATCTATCAACATAAAAGAAGGTGAGGGAAATGTAGTGGAGCCACATGTGGACTATCCAGCCAGAAACAAAGAAATCTTGTCACTTACAAAAGTGTTGGGAACCTAGAGGACACTGTGTCAATTGTCTCTAAGAAAGATTGTGTAAAATCTCAGTCATTGCAGAATCTAAAAAAAAAAAAAAAACAAGGAAAAAACTAACAGAAATAAAGAACAGATGGGAAGTAGTAGATGCCATCATAGGAAGATATAGTGAGAAAATGTATTTCAAAAATAACCAGACAAAACCCACCATTAGTCCAGTTGATGACAGCCAATGACAATTGGCTTTTCTTTTCTCTTTTGTACTTCTGTTTATTAAAACTTTTGTTACTATTTCTAGTAAGGATACAAAATAATGCTTTTATTTTCATGTGGTGTCCCATCATACCTTGCTCTTATTTTCTCTCTCTCAAAGCCTTTTCAGCTCTTTTTCCTACCTCTTGTTAAGGCCCTTCATTATCCCAAGCTGTCCTCTGCTTTAATGATACATTTCCTTTTCTTGTTCCCCCTGCATCCCCTTTCCTCTCCTCTTATGTCCCCTTATGCTTTTAAGTCCTATAAATAACATTGTATGATTATTTGATTATATGTAGTATTATATGATTAAAGGTAGTATTTGATTTTTTTGAGTCAGGCAAACTTTTAACATGATGACCTATAATGCAATCCACTTTTCTTACATTATAATTTTGCTCTTCATTAAGGCTAAATATTATATATATATATATATATATATATATATATATATATATATATATATATATATCACATTTTCTTTTTTTTTTATTTAATCTCTTTTTACGGTCCAGATTTTATCTCCCTCCTGGTCTACTCTCTGACTGTTTCTTTTTCTGTCGAATATTCTTGAAGACTACTAAGACAGTAGATTTTAGACATTCTACAACAAAAAAGAATAAGTAGTTGTAACACTATGTGTAAATGCTAATGAGCTTTTTAACTGCTTTGCAATGAATTCATATTTTAAAATATAATTTTATACAATAATTAGATGACATTTTAAATTTATCAATTTTTTCTTTAACTTAAAGAAAAAGAAGTGACCTTATAGAGAGTAACAAAGACCTAGGAGGTGAGAGACTGTCAGGACCCAAAGGGAAGGACCTTAGATGAAATGCCCTATAGTAAGGAGAGGGAACTTGCAGAGTCCACCTTCAGGAGAAAGACAGGGCATCAAGTGGAGGGATGGGGTTACCATCCCACAGTTAAAAACTCTGACCCAGAATTGTTCCTGTCTAAATGAACTGCAGGGACAAAAATGGAGAAGAGCATGAGGGATAGGAGGTCCAATGACTGGCCCAAATTGAGATCCAGCTCAAGGTGACACTGTTACTGATGCTATGAGGTACTTACAGACAGAAGCCTAGAATGGCTGCCCTCTAAGAGGCCCAACAAGCAGCGGGAGTCAGATGCAGATAATTACACCCAACCAATAGACAGAAGCTGGGAACCCCTGCGGTGGAATTAGGGGAAGTTGGAAGAAGCTAAAGAGGAGGGCAACCCAATAGGAAAACCAGCATTCTTAACTAACCTGGACCCCTGAGATCTCTCAGACACTGAGGGACCCAAGAGATATATAGCAGAGGACTAACTGGTCTGGCCTCAGTGAGAGAAGAGACATCTAACCCTCAAGAGGCTTGAGGCCCCAGGGAGGGGGGAGGGCTGCTGAGGTGGGGAATTGGAGACATCCTCTTGGAGATGGGGGAGGAGGTCCATGATGTGGACAGTCAGAGGGCAGCAGACCAGGAGGGGGATAATAGCTGGACTGTAAAAAAAGATTAAAGAATTTTTTAAAAAAGGAAGAAAAAAGAAGTGGTGATAAAATTTGATGTATATACTATGAAAAAAAGTATTTGTCAAGAGAAAAGATTCTTGGAAACATAATAATGAAAGTGGGAAGGTTGAAACACCGTTAGTACCTGTCACTTCTCCAACACTCAGAGAGCCAGCCTCTTTACCTGTCAGTTTTCCCTCGGCCCTCCAACTACAGGTTACTAGCATGCTGCTCACCTTCATGAAGGAACCAGGGCAGCACATGCTATAAACATCATGGTGTATCAGTTAAGGCATTCCTTTGGCATGACAACAATCTTTCTTGTGCCACAAATTTTATATTTGGCATCTGAAGTTTATTCAAAGCAAGTGCTGGTGTCACAAATCAAAGAGAAATTTTCTCTGGTTTTATCAATGTTAAGAACATCTGTAAAGTCAAACAGCACTTCAGCCCTTAAAATATGGGCATAAAGAACTGCTTCACTCCATTGACTCTCAAATGTAATAAGTCTGTTCTTAGGGAAATGTTGGAAAGAGAATCTCTCACTTTGGGTGAACTAGTGCATGGACCAAGGGGCAAGCTGCTTAGTCAATGGCCTAATATCTAACATTAGGGACATGCATTGTGAGGCCTTCAGCCAGATCTAGGCCAGCTACAGAGGAGCTTGAGGAATTTCAATCAGTCTTTGGGGAAACTATTGGAGAAGAAAAGGAGGAGGAAAAGGTAGAGGAAATAGGAAATATGTATGTATCATGCCCAAAGTTCTACTAGAAAAAGTTGCCTGGTTGATAATACGGTAGTCAGGATGAAATAAGAGTTCCAGCCAAAGAAGTAAAGATGATCTTAGACCCCTCTCACTTGAGGATAAGAGAAGCCCTATCTTGGCCAGAAGGGTTTGTTTAAATCTTAGCTGTGAACACTAAGCATTTATAAAGCAGCAAAGTGTACCCAAAGCCTTTGTATGAGAGTCAGATCAGGTAGGAACTACATTTGATCTGAGTAGCCAAAAATGTTACTGTGAGATTTCTATGTGGTAGTTAATATGAATGGAATATTTAATAATTATCTATTATAATCTCTTGAATGCTTTTAAAAGTTCTGTTCATAATTATTAAATTTTCTCCTCTTCTTTGAAAAGAAAATGAAACTATTTTTTTGTCACAGGAAGTATTCAATTTTGACATTAAGAAAGGCAATTCTCACTATATTTTTATTAATATTAAAATAGAAAATATTAGCTAACATCCATTTCTTAATCTTCAATGGCCACATTACTAATTAAAATCTCCTAAACATACAGACTTTAAATATGAGGATTATTTATTGGCTAATAGAATGAGGCTTCTTAAAACTGTCTGACTGCACATTTATTACTTCCCACCACAAAAGCTAAATATAGCATTTCCTTACTGCTATAGGAAAAAGTAAGGGATATTTCAGACCACACAGGAAGAATAATTTTTGCTGTGGTTTTAAAGGTATATTCCCACATTTAATGATAAAAACAGAAATCAGTTTTAAGAAACATTTTCCATATGCATCCAAAATGGAAAGGACAACATTCTTATTACAGAAAACTGCAGTAGGTGCTCATGTCTCCGGTTGATCCATCCGCGAGTGTTTCTAGACTCACATATGAACCTTCACACACATAAAAAAATACACATACACTTAGCATCCCAGACAGTCAATATCATTTTCCTATGGACAATTTTCTAAAATACAACATATTCCAGTGTTTAAGAACCGTAGTCTTCATGGCTTCAGCAGACAGAGCTAGTCAGTTCCTCCCGAGGGATGGAAGGGAAGTGATCAAAGGTCCAGGTGCCTAAGCCTCATGTGTGCTCTCCAGCACTGTGAGCAACCCATGAGAAAACCCTAAAACAATCACAACCTGACCATCTCACCCAACACTGTGAATGGCATTCAGAAGGCATGAAGTATCAAGGAGAGACCAGATGTCCAGTGGATGACTGCTCCTAGTTGGTGATAATCAGCTATCTATCTCTCTGCCGTAGAGCTGGAGTTATATTTATGCCTCGGCAAGTCTATACAGTTTGACTGTGGATCTAGGTACTACTCCAAAGAGGACTTCTAGGGAGAAGAAGAGCATCAGTATGTGCCCTTCAACATCCCTCTTCTTCACTGTCATTATTAAGGAATGGGGCTACAAAGCAGAGGTTCAGGGAAAGTAATGTATTGCATGATTGTTTATCATAAATGGAGGTGATTTGGGGGCTTTCCCAACTAAGCAATGAAATGATTTTCCTGGTTTTGTCCGGCTTTCTTATTTGTTTTGACCCTCAAGATGTAATAGAAGGAATGCAAAAACAACCTTTGCAGAAGAATATTTTTTAAAAAATACTTTCACAAAAGTCTAAAGTATGAAAGTAAAGTTAGATCAAAACAAATAAGGGACAGGTGGGATAGTCTGAAAATGCAGCTCAGAGCTGTGACCACCTAAGAGCTGCTACAGAGGGCGGGCTTGACCCCGCAAGAAGCTCACAATGTGTAAAAGAGCAAATAAATGTTTTGCAAGCAGGTGCTATTGGCTGGTGGGTTTTGGTTAGGCATTTGTCCACTCTCCCATGAAATAATCCTAGGAGCTCTCAAGATGTGAGAGATGCTATGTTATTTTCATGTTGAAGCAACTTCTGATTTATTAGAGAGTATAGGTTGGGAAAATGACCACCCATGATTTCTTCTTCATCTTTTCTTCCAGATGTATTTTGCATTTTTATCCTGCTTCTACCATGGAGTAGACTATCCTTTCGTAAATACCCCCCAAACTCTGTACAGCCTTTATATGAAATTATTTCTCTAACTTCCTTAGAAATTCTTATAGATATAAAATTGTAAAATTGCATCAAATCTATTTAGGGAGGTTTGGTTTCTTGTCAGTAAATAAAAACACAGACTATTCACAGTCAGGTATTATTATATCTTAGTGTTAGTTAGTATAGAGCATTTGAATTTTCTTCTATGATAGGTACTTAAAAAGCCATAACTGCTTATGCAAAAAAAAAAAAAGAAAGAAAGCTGGACAAAACCAGGAAAATCACTTAATCTCTGAGTTGGATAAGCACAAAAGTAACCTTCACTTATGATTAAACAATCATGTAATGCTTATGTAAGTTCAAATAAGGCAAAGATTCATGTGAAGTTTGGTCAGTTTGATATTTGGCCACCGGTCAACTTAGATTAAACCAGAGTTATCGCTGAAGTGTTCGCTTGTGTAACTCATCCTACTGAAGAATGTTGGTCTCTCCCATGCCACACAAGTAGAGCTGGCTGGACTCTCCAACGAGCGGGTGTGCTCTGGAGGTAACTCGATCATAGTCAAGAAGGAGGATGACAACCCTACCGTGGAATGTGCCTCGGAACAAAGGCCTGGTTCCTCAGAACACTTTCTCTGCACATGTGATTGGCTGCTGAATTACTGAAAGCTTGTGAGGTGGTGAGTATCGATGTACCTTAGACACAGTTATGTTTTAAGATCTATCTATCTATCTATCTATCTATCTATCTATCTATCTATGTGAGTACACTGTAGCTGTACAAATGATTATGAGCCTTCATGTGGTTGTTGGGAATTGAATTTGTTTTTGTTTGTTTGTTTTTTGTTTTGTGTTTGTTTGTTTGTTTGTAACTCTGCTTACTTGGGTCAACCCTGCTTGCTTCAGTCAACTCTGCTCTCTCAGTCCCTGCTTGCTCTGGCCCAAAGATTTATTTATTATTATACAGAAGTACACTGTAGCTGTCTTCAGACACACCAGAAGAGGGTGTCAGATCTCATTACAGGTAGTTGCGAGCCACCATGTGGTTGCTGGGATTTGAATTCAGGACCTTTGGAAGAGCAGTTGGTGTGCTCTTACACACTGATCCATCTTGCCAGCCCTAGACACAGTTTTTTAATGCAGTTTCTTTGCCTCATTAAAATACCATTGTCATGGTAAACATATTCCAATAATAAATCTAATTCTAAATGACAAATCTTTAGAGTAGAAGCAACATTAAATTTTCTCTTTAATTAAATTGAATCTAACAAGTAGGACTGGGTATTCAAACATGGGTACACTTTCAAGGATTAGAGATATTAAACTTACCAGCTTCCATTCAAGGTGTATTTTAAACTACTAAATTGTGTTATGATTATGAGATTCATCCTCATTATTCCACGAAATAATGTCTTTATCCTCAGACTGTGCATATGCCACAATGTATCTGTCAATTCTACAATAATCTACACAGCAACGTCTCCAATTTAGGGTTGTGATGGAGAATGTGATTATGAACACTCTTAATTTGCATTCCTGTGGCCCTGTTCATTTGTGTAGGTTTGGGTTATACCTTGGGAGAAGCACAAGGAAGATTTCTGTTTGTCTTCATAAGATGATCCAGTCTCATAAAACGCTTGCAGCTATGTGCATGGTGTGCATGAACAAAAGATCCAAGCACAAAGTTTCCATTCAGCACAATTCCACTTCAGCTCATCTCAAAGCCACACATAACCAAGCAAGTGGCAGAAGTCAGTGAACTAGTGACCTCCAGGTGGCCGTCACCAAGCATGGGGCTAGGGGTACTCCTGGGAAGAAAGTTCATGGCTTGAATGTTCACTAGTACACAGAATATTCTGTGAATATTTTACCACAATCAAATCCTATTTAAAGCATTTTGCTTTGTGAGCTACCCTTACTAGGAAGAAAATTCTAAGGAAGACTGTCACTCCCAGGGCTCTTTAATATCAGGAGGGCAGTCGATGGAAGCAAACTTTACTAGATCCACTAGACTCATGTGTCCTTCTTGTGCTATGCTACATGCCTCCCTCTTTTTATTGCATATGCTTGTGTACAATGGATGCGTATCCATGTTTGCACATGTGCATATGTGTATGCATGAGCATATATGGGAACAGGGTAATGTATCTCCAGTTAACATTTTGCTGATGCTAGGCTAACTGGTCCAATCATCCTCAGTCCTCCTCATGTCCAGCCACCTTCTGACTGATACAGTGCTCTGATACAGACACTGCCCCAAGAGTGACCTTCATGAATTTGCCTTCTTAATTGGTACAGGCTGTCCTGATGGTTGGTGGGATTTTAAGTGTTCTTGTTACATCTGCTCTCGTTCTTCTGTCGGGCCGTTCTCAGCAGAGACAGCCCTGTTCACACTTTGTGGTGCCTGCTCCTTCCCTTCGTTTTCCAGTTGGACTAACTGTTCAATGTGTTGGGCTGCTGTTGACGTGCTTGCTATTTCGGTCCTTCTGGGCTTCTGTGGAAGAATTACTAATTAAAATGAGAAACAAATGGGCGGCAAAAAGGAAAGGAGACAGAATACAAATGTAGGCCGGGGAGAAAGTTCTCTTTCTTTGGAAGTGAAATTAGAAGTAATTTACTGAGAGAAGCCACAGCACAAAATTAAGCCGGCCATATTGGAGAGGGAGATTACGGTGAGTATGCATCAGCGGAGCGGAGTCAATGCTCTAAGTAAGCTGCAGGTCGGAGCGGAGTCAATGCTCTGTAAGCTGCAGGTCGGAGCGGAGTCAATGCTCTGTAAGCTGCAGGTCAGAGCGGAGTCAATGCTCTGTAAGCTGCAGGTCGGAGCGGAGTCAATGCTCTAGTCAATGCTCTAAGTAAGCTGCAGGTCGGAGCAACGTTAAATGGTAATGTTTTGGTTGGAAGACGCAAAGGAAAACTAAACTATAAGCAGTCCATATAACAAAGGAAGTAGACCAGAAGCTAGGCATCTGGCTGAAGGTTTAACTAGAGATGAAAAGAAAAGCCATGCATTTGTGTGGGAACTCAAAAGATGGTGCCTCTCACCTGCTCACACGGAGGAGTGGGAATCCCACTCTGGGTTCTAACACCGTTGACTTCTGTGGTCACAGTCTGCCCTGTCTCCCCAATATCCACACAGTTGTCCAAGCAGTCACCTTAGATGGATTTCTTATTTTGATTCTCACAACCAGAAGAAAGCTAGCACTCAAACTGACTGTGGCTGGACAAACAAAACTCAAAACAGACACTTTGGGGAACAATTTATTTGTTCACATATGGTCTGGGATAACAGAGTCTTGTAATAACTCCTGGATTCTCATCTCGATTTCTCTCAATTTCTCTCTAAGGATCAGGTGTGCTCCTTAGGGGCAGAAGGTGGTGGCTTTGATAGCAAATGCTGTGTGTTGACTCTTGCTGAGTTTTTCTCATAGTCTCCCCTGACCTACTATTAAATGAACAGTAAGTGCCCATTAAAGATGATGTCATCTAAAAATGGACTCAGTAGCAGCTAAGAAGTTTATGGAAGGAAAATTCAAAACTGTCTATGGTCAGAATATTACCAACTCATTCTGAGCTGCAAAATTTGTCAAAAGCTTGCCAAAAGCCCTAGCTTCTGATGCTGAAGATAATGATAAACTATGGTTGGAAGCCGGAGCGGAGACACACACAGAGGTGAGCCAGGGATCTCTGATCTTATGTCTTCTTCTCTTACCCAACAGAGCACTTCCTGCTAAGTGCTCCGGTGTACAGTCATGATTAGACCTTAACCTTGGCTTAAATTCTCTAGATCTGTGCTGTCCAATGTGGTAGTAATTAGCCACATGTGGCTTCATAAATTTAAATTAAATTAAACTCGAATCCAGTTCCTCATTGGCACTAGCCATGTTTCATGCTCAGTAGCCAGGTGTGTCTAGTGCCAACCATATTGAATAGTACAAAATGCTGAATTGGTTTTTTTTGTTTGTTTGTTTTGTTTTTAACCAGTAAGTTTTATTGAACAGTTCTCATCCAGAACAAATTCATTTCTGAGGGAAACTTCTAGCTTCCCTAGTCCAGCCTACCGTGCTTCGTTTCTGCTCCAGGATAGAGGACTTACGCAGTTAGCAGACTGTGAAATGCTTTGAGGTTGTGGTTCAGTCCTGGGTAGACTATAAAATGGCTGACACTGATAATTAGCACAGTGTGTCTTTGACAGTGGCTTCAGGTAGCAGCTTCAGAAGCACATGTTCGTACACACGTGAAAATTATTCTCAGACCTGCAAGATAGAAGTGGTCTGAGTTTCTCTGACTCACGTTACTCAGTCACCAACAGGGGAGCTAAGAGAACTAACTTAGTAAGTTAGTGTGGTCCAAGGAGTGTCCCCAGTGCCTCGTTCACATCTGGTCCTAAGAGACCCAGAGTCTTAGAGGGGTGCTCCTGGGAGCTGGTCATGGGAGTTGATGCTGACCAACGAAGGCATTGTCAGTTGCCCACCAAATAGGCACCTTGCCCTCTCCGACTAGAAAGCCTCTGATGTGTCGTATCTACTTTCTAGTGCTTTAATGAATGCTATCACCTCTGCTCTTCACTGGTATATATGGGACAGCATTAGAAAGGAAAGTGGGCTGAGGCCTAACTAGCATGTGGTCCAGGAAGCTTAAGCCTTAAAAGTTTGTGGCAGGTGGAGGTATAACTGAGCCATCTGGGGAAGGAATCCAGGTGGAGGTCTAACTGAGCCATCTGGAGAAGGAATCCTGAGTTCATGGATTTAGTACAGTCATCCTCCTTCCAGAATATGGACAAGATGCCACCTTAGCTTGTTTTTCTTAAATTGGAGTGAGCTCCTCGGGAGCTGTGTGTGAAAACGAGAAAGTGTGTGTGTGTTAGGAATTAGTCATGAATCATGCGTGGAAGATAACTCTCCGTTTGGGCTATCTCCAGATTTCTGGAAACATCTTTTCTCCATCTGCTACATTTTTTTGGTTTTATACAACCTAACCTCAAATTTCTGGCCCATCACCTTATAGCAGAGGCAAGCATTTATTCCAAGGCTTCTGCCAACCCCTGTCCTATGGGCAGAGCTGATCAGTCTAGGAATGAACAACCTGACCCTGGGGAGAGGAGGTGATGCGGATGAAAGACAAACATCCAGTCCTGACAATCCTTCGAAGAAACAACAGATCATCAGGTTGGAAGCCAAGAAACACAAGCTCTACTCCTAATTACCCAGCATGCTCAGCCTGAAACAAAGTCACTTTATCTCTCCTCTCTCCCGATCTAAGTTTCTTCCCATGTGAAAGTGAAGGGTTGCTACTAAAATAGCAGAATTTTCCAGTGTGTGTTTTATGCATGCTAATGAGCTCCCTGTGAGGGGAAGGAAAACTTTATAGTTCCAAGCTGAGTTCTCAAAGTTTCTATGCCATAAAACTTGTGAGAATGTTCAACATAATCATGTGCTTTTTGAACCTTCTAGAAAGGCATAAGTATGCAGTATTTCTTTAAGTTCTTTGATCCCAGACCCTTTTCATCACAACTTTCACAGCATTCCACAGAGCCTATTCTCAGAAACTGTGTGAGAGAAGTCTCTAAGCCTCACTTGGAGAGAACAGGGAAGAGTGGGCTTCGTGAACACAGCTGCTGGATTCTGGCGGAGCTCAGAGACAGAAGGAAGTCACTTCTATGCTACACTTACACCTGTTTCAAAACAGCCCCTTGCCTCCCTTGGGAATCTCACAAGGCTGCCCCAGAGGCACTGCTAGCACAGGGCCAAGCAGTCAACTTGACTGGATTCTTGTTCGGATCAGGCAAGTGTGCTGGCTTTGAGCAGAGCCAGAGAGAACGTGCATTCCTGACCAGGAATTCTCTGCCATTGGCCACGCAGCAGCTGCAGCCTAGGACTGAACTGTTCTTCAGTGTCCCCAGGCACACTGTGGAGTGAAAGCTAAGGGAGGGCTGAGAGACTCCCTTTCAGGATCTGAAGGACATCAATCTACCGCCTTGTCTTTAGCCAAAGGCATCCTACATTGTGTCCCCAGTGTTCCAGAATTTGAGACAATTGGGCAGACATCTCATCTATCTATACTGTGGCTCTACTGCTGTCCTTTACATTTTCATCTGTAAGAAACTCATTCATTATCAATGCTCACCAGTGTACCTGCAAAGATCTACTCGGTGGGAGAGTGTACTGACTGGTTTTGTGTGTAAATTTGACACAAGCTGGAGTTATCACAAAGAAAGGAGCTTCAGTTGGGGAAGTGCCTCCATGAGATCCAGCTGTAAGGCTGTATTTTCTCAATTAGTGGTGGAGGGGGCAGGACTCATTTTGGGTAGTGCCATCCCTGGGTTGGTAGTCTTGGGTTCTATAAGAGAGCAGGCTGAACAAGCCAGGGGAAGCAAGCCAGTAAGTAACATCCCTCCATGGCTTCTGCATCAGCCCCTGCCTCTAGGTTCCTGCCCTGTGTGAGTTCCTGTCTTGACTTCCTTTGGTGATGAACAGAGATGTGGAAGTGTAAGCTGAATAAACCCTTTCTTCCCCAACTTGCTTCTTGGTCATGATGTTTTATGCAGGAATAGAAACCCTGACTAAGACGGAGTCTCCTTCATTTTTTGTTTAAATGTAGCTATCAGGTCAAGCGATATGGCTCTGTGGGTAAAGGTGATTGCCACCAAACCTGGTGACCTGAGTTTGACCCCTGAGACCCATCACAGTAGAAGAGAACTAAGTCCCATCATGTTGTTTGACCTTCACAAGCACACTGTGGCATGTCCCATCCCTTAAATAAAGAAATGCAATAAAAAGATTTTAAAAGTAAGTTAAAAGTTCACTTCCTAAGGATTTCATCTGCTGGTTTAGTTCTGCCTTCCGGGGTCATACAGATGCGCTTAACCCTGTCACATGACAGCCCTAGTAATCAGAGAACTTCCTGAAAGGCTGAAGGTCTTGTTAAATAATACCAGCCAGTCTGCTCTGAGCATGTTCCTAATATAATAGACAACAGAATTTTATGTGCAGTGTGTGGAGACCCTTGCGTGCCATCCCCTTCTATCAAAGTGAGAGAGCATTTACAGTTCTCCCTTAGGCTATTGGATGACAATATTTAAAAACAAAATCTATAGAACTGAAGCATGCCATCCATGTAACATAATGTTTCTGTAAGTACTGGAATAAGTACTCAAGCTGACATTGAGCTGTCAGGCCAGAATCCCCAAATACATGGGCAGCAGCTGCAGTCAGAGCATTGACTGGCAATGAGATGTTGTGTGACAGAAGACATACAATGGGTTCTGCAATGGCTGTGGGCAAGGGACCAGAGGGATTAATGTTGGTGCACTGTTTGATCTGGGGCCCATGTGTGCACAGATATCAGTTACAGTGAATTCTATGAGGTATGTATAGCCTTAGCTTAGGAACATAATACTTCAGTCTTGGTGCTATTTCTCTTAAGTGTATAATGTGGCTGACATGAGCTTCCCCTAGTGGGAAAGATTTTGATAGGTGAATCAGCCTAAAGTGGTTGGGGATGGGGTGGAAAATAAATTGCTTTTAAATGTCTTAACTACAGAAACTAGATCTCCACTTATCAAATACTTTGAGAATTTCCCATGGTTACTGTATGCCCCAATTGACTAGATCATGTCTTAGTTTAAATGCTCATAGTTACTTTGAAAAGTTGATTGTTTGATTAACATAAGCTTGAAGGCTCCAAATACTATTAGAGTAGCAAATTTAATGCATCTAGAATCCTGGGATTAACAGTTGGTGGTTTCTGATGGTGAAATGAAAATTGGGCATAATTTGAGCTGCTCCTGAGGAAATCTTAGGCCAAATGATACTTTTCCTGTATCAAACAGTTGAAGAGATTTTCTTCATGAAACAATTTGTTTTGTCTCAGAGAGGAAAGCTTTTGTTATCTGTGTTAAATACTATGCCTCAGATCACTTGCCTCAACTAATATGATCTCTTTCATTTTTATTGGAAGTAAGGGACAGGTCGTTATGGTGGACAAGTCACAAATGCTCTTAAAGATACTTTCTAAAAATATGGTTACATTTTGAATTTTTTTCCTCACAGATTGAATTTTGTTTGACTGATTTGTTGACTTTGGACTGAACACATCACCTAAAATTACTGAGTTTGGTCTGGAATCATGCTAGTATATGTATACATGCAGAGCAATGTGTGTCTAAAGGCATTTTCTTCACTTCCTGGTGAAGTGTTCTATCCAATGTAGGATAAAACAAATTCCTAATACATACCTATACAATCTTTCCCTCCCCTCTGCGTCCCTTTATCCCTCCCTCCTTTCTTCCCTCCCTCCCTTCCTCTCTTTCTTTCCCTCCCTCTGCCATTCTCCCTTCCCTCCTTTCCTGACTTCTTTAGAACTTTCTGATAGGTACTAGGTGTCTGAAGCAGAGATAACTGTTCATGGATTATCCCAGCATTGGTTTCCTGCCTCTACGGGAAATAGTTCCGAGCTAGGAGAGAAGATCTGGGATTAGAAGAGTTCACAGAGAGTGGGCCCATTACCTCTCTTTGCTCCAGAAAGAGAAAGTCCTTTATTCTAGAATGTAAACAGATCTTCTCGGAGGACCAGGTGAGAAAAGATGGTATTTTCTACTTTAGTAACCCAGCAAGTGGCTGCAAGCCAGATAGCTTCCAAGACTCTTCTCCATGCTCTCTCTAACTTCATTGAATCCTCCTTCAACTAAGATAGCTGGTGTTTGCTCCCAGAGCCTGAGCCCTGCAGAAGCAGGCAGACATTCACAGACTTCTCTATATCCAACAAGGGTTCTCCAGAGCCCTTTGTTGAAGTAGGTCTTCTACAAGCAAACATATTTGTGTGTTAGCAGCACAGGGAGGAAGAGATGAGCTCACTGTCTATTGGACAGTCACAGTGGGGAGCTTATATTCCACCTTTGATAAAGGGTTTGCTAAGATGGAGTGGTTCAACAAGTTTTGAAATGCTTACATTATTAATATATTCTTCCTCATACTATACATAAGCCAAATTCTATGTGATTTCAACTACATATTGGCTAGAACAACCTAAAATAATTATATCCTACTCTAGGGATTTCTTAAAATTAATAAACACCATCAAACTGTTTTATTATAGCATATTTACTAAATATATCACCATCCAATATATAATCTAGCTTATCAACAAACCACCTAAAGATTTTTTTAAATCTTCCAGATCTAATTTTTTTAATCTATGACACAAGTGATTTGGCATTTCATTACACTTAAGTTGTTTTTTCAAAACTATCATTCATCTCTAATAAGTTATTTATAATAATAAAATACTACAGTTGCAAAATGAGAAAATATTACTCAGAATTTTTATTCTGTAAAGCTGCCCTGCAGTTAAGCACATAGCTGGAAGAATGCCTTCCATGTTCCCAGCAGTCTATCTGCTCAACTGTTATGGAGAGGGGTTGAACTTTGAGCCAAATTTTACTACTCAAAAAACTGGACAAACCCATTATTTTAGGGAAGAAAGCTGTGTTACATTTACTCATGGTAACAAGTACATACACTTTAAGGGCTTGAATTTATCTTCCCTACACTTGCTCTTATGTTATTGATAGAAACTGGTTTAAGTTAAATCTGAATCGAATTTTCTACGCATAGTAGAAGTATAAGATGTATTTAAGATAAACTGAATAGGGAAATTGACTGTTACTATGGTACTACAGCAATACCTCATATGTAATGCTTTCCCATTAGCATATAGATTTTTTTCTTTTTCAGTGCTGGAGATAGAGTCCAGGGCCTTGCACATGGTCGGCAAGTGCTTTACCACTGAGCTATACCCCTGACACTTGCATAGATAGATAGATAGATAGATAGATAGATTTATAGTTTATTCAATAACAAATATTGTTGAAGTATTTCTATATTCAGCACACTTTGTAAAAATGTTTTTGAGATTATAATTTCATCATTTCCCACCTTCTTCCTATGCAGCCAAACCTTCCCTTGTATCCCTCCACCACTCTTTCTCAAATTTATGGACTTTTATCTTCAATTGTAGTGTGTGTGTGTATGTGTGTGTGTGTGTGTGTGTGTGTGTGTGTGTGTATCTATTCCTAAATATATAAATAAAGCCCTCCCTAGGAAAGGCTGTTTTCCCTGCTCTCAGCATTCCTGAAGTTGCCTGAAGTTCTCTGTCTAGGGGGAGGCCTGGGCTCTCCTCCCTTACCCACTCTGCAGGTTACCATGACCTCATTCGCATCATGTTTTGGTAGCCACGTTGTTGAGATACCTTTATGGGTACAGCTTCTAACAATCACAGTGACAGTCGCACAGCAGACTCCCGGCTCCTCTGGCTCTCACAGTGTTTGTTCTCCTTCCACAATGATTCCCTGAGCTTTAGGTACAGGGGTTGAGGCATGCTGGTTTGAACAGCCTCATAAACAACAGTCTCTCAATTTGCAAGCAAAATTTCAGGGTTTGCCACCCATTACCAATGGAATATGCATACTATAAAATAGATAAAGTATATGATAGGTCAAAAAAAAAAAAGCAAGGGTTCAGGAGAAAAACCCAAAGACAGAAGAGAGAAGGAAATAAGAAAGGGTATAGCAAGGAGAACTGTTAGATCCAGTTAGAGCTGTCCAGTAGAGGGTCATCAGAATGCTGCCCATTGGCTCCAGCAATGCGTCTGCTTGAAATCAGAGAGCTTTTAGGGAACGTTGATGGCAACTTAGTTTGATGTCGATACTGCCTTTGTAGTCTGAAATCCTCGGTTTTTCTTCAATCTCCCAGATCACCCATTCAAAGAGGGAGACTACGTGGGGAAAATGTGAGGTCTCCACTTGGTGGGAATTCTTAACAATTTTTAAGTGGCCACAAATCACATTAGAGAAGGGAAATCTCAGCCCAACAGCCCAATCCCAAGAATGTGTGCAAATATGGCAACTTTGGATTAAACTGAGGAGAGCCCAGATGCCAGGCTGCTTGTGTTTAGCCAAGAGGACATGAAATTGATTCAGAAATGCTTTTCCATTTTCCTTCCACCTTCCTTCCCTCACCCCCAGCAGCAGTAAAACCCTGTGCTGTGTTAAGTGCTCAGGGAATGCAAGCATGTTTGAACATTCTCCCAAAGACACCAGTGAGGAAAAACAGACCTTGTAGGAATATTGCACATCATATTCTGACTTCAGAGAAAGTTATTTGTAGTTATTTCTTTCTTTGCCATGGGCATTATAAAGTAATTAAAGATAGCTTTGTTTTCAAGTGATAAACTCTACATGTGAAGTTCTTTGGAATATGGACCTTCATGGGAAAATGACCTCTGATAAGGTCTACATATTTGCCTCTAGTAGGTCTGCCCAGGGCTTCATCTGTTAGGTACATACATCAGTGCTCTCTCCGAGTGACTTTATTGACTGTGTCTGTCTACCTTAAAAGCTCTTGCTTGTAGCATTTATTGTCCATGCCTGATTTGTTCAATAGTCATATAATTCTTTTGTTTTGTTTTGTTTTGTTTTTTTCAAGACAGGGTTTCTCTGTGTAGCCCTGATGGTCCTGGAATTCACTCTGTAGACTAGGCTGGCCTGGAACTCAGAAATCTGCCTGCCTCTGCCTCCCAAATTCTGGGATTAAAGGCATGTACCACCACTGCCTGGCAAATATTTCTTTCTGACTTTAATGCATATCTTAAACAAGATACTTTCCTCACCAAATTCTACTGAGTTTTACCTGGAGACTCTATCTTGACTCCATATACTGAATCTTTGCTTCTTTCCCCATCTCTAAATTTCTAAAGAAAAATGCTTAAGTTGGAAGAAGAACCTTAAATAGTGTTCAGTTTCTAAAGGGATTCTAAAGGGATTCTATCTATGGACATCCTCCTAGCCCAATTCCTTCAGTGTTGTATTTTTAGTCTTTGTGTCTCTTTAAATCCTTATGTCTTGGCTTCAATTAAGTGGTATTTATCCTATTGAAATCTCAGCTCATCTTTCTCCTCTTCCTACCAAAGTCCCTGTTTCTGACTTTTTCTAAAGTGTCAGGAAAAGGGCCACTAATTCCTGCTTGAGCCCCATCCTTCCTTATCCTTCCCAATCTGTTCCCGTTGTTTTAATCATAATTTCTGCGATTATCTTCGCCCTGCTCTTCTTTCACTACCACTACAAATGCTCCAATATTACCTATTAAATAAAACAAATCCCTACACTTTGTGTCCCCCACTAGCCACTGCCTGAACACTGACTTTCTTCTCTTCAAACACTTGAACAATTGACACTGCTTCTGCCTCAGTTTCCCTTTTTAAATTTTAATTTTTAAGATTTATTGTGTGGGGGGGTGGGGGGGTGTGAAATAGATAGAGGGGGAGGGAGGGAGGGAGGGAGGGAGGGAGGGAGGAGTGAGTCATGTGTATGTAGATGCTGGTGAAAGTCAGAAGAGAGCATTGGATCTCTTGAAGCTAGCCCTACAGGCAGTTGTGGGCCATCCCATGTTGGTCCTAGCAGATGAATTCTGGTTCTCTAGAAGATAAATAAGCATTATTACCACTCAGACTTCTCCCCAGACCATCAGTATATATTTTAAACAATTTACATAAACATATATGTGCAGACCATACAAATTCTAAATATACAGATTGCTAGAAGTTCATAAACAATCTCTACCAGTAACTGACAAGTCCCCTTTGTGGCTCCTGGTGATCACTGGCAATCAGCACACACCTTCCTTGCAAATCTTGCCTTTTGAAACATTTTTTATTATGAAATATAAAATTATGTTAACAAAATATATAATTGTACAATTTATTGAAATATTGTGATATGAATTAGTACCAGGCTAACATCTTAGGTATATAAATGAAATATGGTTAGCTCCCAGAGACAGTTAAACATTATCTCACCCCCATGCTCTGCCTCCAAGTCACAATGATCTGTAGTCAATGATCTACAGAGGATCATTATCTTGGCTTTTATAGCAGTCATTTCTGTGACTTTGTATTGTAGGTACTATGCATTTATCCCTAAATAGTATTAAAGGATTGATTGTGCACAGCATATATGGAAGTATTCATGAAGCTATGTTTAAGAGGGATGTTAATACATGCTCTTATTGTTCTTGTCATTGTTACATGGTATCCTGAACATATAAGCAGCCTTTCCATAGGGTCTATATCTAGGAGTAATGATGGTAAGGCATGTCACACACAAGTCCAGCTATACTAGGAAATGACAAGTTTGTCCCTGATGATTTGACAGATCTATGTCGTTTATAGCAGGGCAGTGGCTTGCTAGCTGCTGAGCGTCCTGACTGAGCACCTCTCTGATTTGCCTTATTATTTTAGCTAATCTGACTTGAACACGTCTTCCTGTGCAAGCTCATTCATCTCCTTCCCTGTCTCTCCAAGCCGCGTTTGTCCTCCTTTGTCTGCCACACACAGGTTTGTTTTGCTGCTTTATACGTTCCAGCTATGACCCTCCCAGCAGTTCCTTTTAAACTATTTTCCATAGCTCAGCATTGTACCTTCTTATGATATCACTGGATAAATAATTTTTTTCATACTTTAATGTCATAAATGTAAGATAATCCTTTATTTATGGTGGGGTTGCATCCCAATAAATCCACAGAAATTTGAAAATACTTTAAGTCAAAAATGCATTAAATGTACCTTCTACACACCACAGCTTAGCTCAGTCTGATGTATTCATGCCCAGAACACTTAAATTAGTTTACAGTTAGGCAAAAGCATAGAACACAAAGCCCATTTTATAATCAAGCGTGGAATGTCTCCTGTATTTTTTGGATGCCACACTAAAGTGGAAAACAGAAGGATGGAATTGATTCTTGTCCTGAATACCCACAGCTGAGAACAGTCATAGAACTGAGCTAAATTTAATTCCAGGTTGATAAACATACAGTTAGGGGAGAGCCCTCAGGTTTTTCTACTGAGGCCCAAGAATAGCTGGGAGAGAGCACCAGGGCCCAAAACTTTATGAGTAACAGCCCTTGTAGGCACCAAAGAAGTGGCTCCTATACAGTGTGCTTCCTTTTCATGTTTCTCTGCGACCAGCAGAAGCACCCTGTATCTGCCGGTCAGCTTATTTGCCTTTCTCCTAATGGACATCCAGTTTTTACTGATGCACAGACACTGCTTCTAAAAGTACAAAACAGCTCTACCACTGTCTTTGATGTTGGTTTCCCTAGTTCTCAGGTCCAGCTCCCTCTATCCCAGAGCCCACCATTCTCTGTATTTCCAGTTTGATCATCTCCTCATCTTTACTATCCCCACATTAGCCAAGCACTGAGAGCTTGTGATTTACTGTTTTAGCTCTATAATCTACTTAGAGCCTTGGGAAGCCATTTATTCATGGTTGTATGACCCCCCATTTCATGACGGAAAGTGTGTTTAAATCATCCCAGAGCCTTCTGAGCCCTGAGCTAAGCTTAACAGCCTCACTGACCTATATAAAAACGTGGTAGAAAAAAAGCATGATTTGAGGGTTCCTTTGTTCCTTTGGTTTTGAGGCAGGCCCCACTGTGTAGTCCAAGCTGGCCTCAAGCTCCTCGTACTCCTATTGAGGGAAGAATACTGGGGTCACAAACAGGTGCCATGGCACATGGATAAACAATGCTGTTTGAACGTACCCATTGTGCTTTGGTCCTTTGGTTGAACACCTGTGGTTTTGTTCAGCGCTAGTGCACATCTTTTTATCAGCATGCATGGTGCCATATGTTTGGAATAACTTGGGGCACTGTTCAGATTGTAAAGATTACTGAACGGGCCATTGTTTTGTCTCTGACATTGTCTTTCCTTCAGAATAAAACAGTTCAAAAGCCAGTCTGCAAACATTCTGATGCCATCCAGGCATCCTTGCCTTGGTGACAGTAAACAGGAACTGTTTGCTTGTTCACATTCCTGAATGCTCAGGGTCCTCAGATGGAGGATTAGGAAAAGGTTTCATTTGAGCTTGGTAACACTTCCATCCTAAAGCAGCTTTGTATATTGTTTACTGCCTTAAATTCTATTCTGCTTAGCCTCATGGTGAATCGCTGTCTGTTCTGGCAAACAACTCCAGAACAAGCTTACCTCGTCAATGCTAAATGTTTGTTCTGACATACATTTCTCATGTGTGATTATCTATTGCAGTTCTTTCCAAACTCTGTCCTTGGCTGCATTGCTGCTGATACTGATATTTTCAAAATGATACCTTTTGAGGTTGGCTCAATAGCACACACTTGTATCTAGTCCTCTACCCACACGATAATTTTTTCCATGTCACGACTGTTGTGATTATAAAAAGATAAAGAGATATTAAGATATGTTTTATGGGGGTGTGGTGAGATATGGGGAAAGCAGGTGCCTCAGTGGGCCCAGGCCAAGGTATCCCTTCCCCCTGAGGGACCAGTCACACAATGGTATAGTATAGAATAGAGTTTATTCAGGGCATGGGGAGGGGAGTTAAGAGGGCAGTAGAGGCAGAGAAAGAAAGAAAGAGGGAGAGATTAGAGAAGTAGAGGCTATCCATGACTATGGAAAGAAGGGGTAAAGGGAATGGAGAGGGGATGAGCAAGAGGCAAGAGAGAGAGGAGCAGGGCAATCAGCCCCTTTTAGAGTGAGCCAAGCCTACCTGGCTGTTGGCAGGTAACTGTGGGGTGGAGCTTAGACCGAATGCTATCAATGACATGGGCCACCTCTTTTCTTTCTGATAATATTGGGTTTAATCTATGCTTGTATTGTCCCTACATCCCTGATGCATGCCTTATTCTTTAAGACAGTCAAAATCATTGAGTATCATAGTTCTAATCCTGGACTACTGCTGGCTTCCATTTTTCAAGTTGAAATATAATATTACTTCATCAAAGAAATCATTTCCTCCCTTTGCAATAAAATCAAGACAAAAAGATGGGCATTTAGCCCATGGAGTTGGGTATGATGGTTCAAAACATTATCCTAAAACTTCAGGTGACTCATTTTACTGTACTAATTATTTATTTTTGTGATCGAATGACCCCTGCCACTGCTTAGCATCATGGGACAGTATCATATGATTCGCCCGGGCAAAGTTCAAAATTTAAAATGCTAGAGCTTATGTGGAATTATTTTCTCTCGTGATATATTAAACTTGAAAAACCTTAGGTCAACGCAATTGTCAACCTGACCTAGACACATACAGAATCAGTTAGGAAGAGGGTTTCAGTGAGGAGTTGTCTACACTGAGTTGGCCTGTGGGTATATCAGTTGGGAGTTGTCTTATTAAGTTCATTGATATGGGAAGACCCAGCCCACTGTGGGCATAACCATTCCCTATGAGGGTTCTGAACAGTACAATATTGAAGCACTAAAGCTGAGCACATACAAGCAAGTGATCCATTCATTTCTCTTTGCTCTTGACTGTGGCTGTGATAGGATTGACTGCTTGAAATTCCTGCCTTGATGGACTGTACCCTGGAAATGTAAGCAGAAATAAACCCTTTCTTCCCAAAGTTGATTTTTGTTAGGGTGTTTCATCTCAGCCATAGAAATGATACTAAGACAGCTGGGACCAGTCTCTGTGTTAGTTTTTGAGTTTTTAAAAACAGCTTATGAATGGGAAAGTTTAATTCCAACCTGGAGTTTCAATCCTGTTGGTTGTGGGCCTGTGACAGAGCAGTCCATCATTGCAGAGAGCCAAGGCATCCAGGGAACAAAGAAATAAACAAGCTAAAAAGCCGAAGAAAAGTAGCTGAGGTCCCAATACCTCTTTGAAGGACACATCTACAGTGACTTAACTTCCCCACAGTAGGAACTATTTTGAGGATTCTATCCTTCCAACAATATTGTAGGCTAGTGACTATGTCTTGAACACATTAAATCATGCAGATACATGTATCCAAACCTCAGCAATCTATATAAACTTTTCTTTCTAGTTGATGGTCAGTTGACTGGATTAGAAATAGCTGGATAGCTTATAAAGTGCTTTTTCTGGGTGTGTTTGTGTTTTCCAGATGAGTTCAGCACTTAGTGGGATAGAACCACCTTCAAAGTGGGCATTCACTATCTAAGCAAGTTGGGCTCTGGGTAGACCAAAGGCAAAGAAAATATTTCATTTCTGTATCTTGAAACTTGCATTCCTCTCCTGCTCCCAAGACATTGGAACTCAAGACTTTTCAGCCTTTGGACTCCTTTACCCAGAAGCACCTGCAGTTCTCAAACCTTTGGCACCAGACAGAGAATGATGTCGTTCACTTCCATAGTTTAGAGGCTTTTGAATAGAGCTGAGGTAGACTATTGGTGTTCTCTTAGCTCATAAATAGCACGTTACTTCACAGACTCCATAATTGAATGAGGTAATTTCTCTGATAAAAATCTTCACGTGTGTGTGTGTGTGTGTGTGTGTGTGTGTGTGTGTGTGTGTACATTTAACCATCTGTCACCTAGCTATCCACCTATCACCTATTATCACATATCTACGTGCATGTTTGTAAACTTCATGTTACTTATTATCTGTCTGTTACCTATCATTGCCTATTTATCTATATACCTATATAAGTATTTGTTAACTACACATCAGTTGCCACCTATGATTATCTATCTATCTATCAATCTGATATCTATGGGTTCTGTCTCTTTGAGGAGCCCTGACTAATATTATCCATAGTTCTTAAATCTTAGATTACTTTTTGTTTGTACTTTAGTGTGTGTACATATGAGTGTGTTTATGTGCGTGTATGCTTGCACATATGTGATGTGTGTGTTTGTATGTGTGCATGTCTGTAAATGTTGGTTTTCACACAAGTGAGTGCTCTCAGAAGCCAGATGAGGACTTTGGATGCCCTAGAGCTAGAGTTCCGGTGCTTGTGTGCTGCTCAAAATAGGTTCTAAGAACTGAACTCCAGCCCTCTGCAAGTGCAGCAAGTACTCTTTTTTAACCAGTGATGCACCTTACCATCCCTGTAGTTCTTCTACCTTGCTTGGGGTATTTTCTGCTCCAGATCATGAAGACTCTCCCCTTAGTGCATTCTTAAACAATTATTCACTGGGGCTGGGGTGATAGCTCAGCTGGTAAAGTACTTATCCACAAGCAGGATCCATATAAGAAGCTGGGTGACGCAGCATGTTCTTAAAATCCCAGTGACAGGGGGATGGAGAGAAGAGGGTCCCAAGAGCTCAGTGACCAGCCATTCTAGCCTACTTTGTGAGCCCTGGGTCCATGAGAAGCCCCATCTCAAAATCAATCAATCAATCAATCAATCAATAAAACATTTAAAAGTGTCACATGTGCACACAAAGATGCATTCACAGGCATCTCCCTCTCACACACATCCATGTGCTTCCACATGTGCGTGCATGCAAACTCACATAAAATGCTTTCTTATTTGTTTTACATCTAGACTTTTCCTATGGCACTTGACTGAGTCTCTGTGATACAATGCCAACTCCAGTGTTCATAAAAAGGCCTAGTTCACCATGATTTCTTCTTTGCTGTCTGTCTGTTTGTTTGTTAGTTAGTTTGTTTGGAGGCAGACTTTCTCTGTGATGTGAGATGCCTAGCATGGCTTCTGAGAACTGAACTCTGGCCTTCTACAAAGCTGTCAAGTGCTCTTAACTGCTGAGCCTTCTATCCAGCACTTAGACTTTGGTGATTTTTACTGTCCCTCATTTCCTAGAATTTCAGAAAGTCAGATTTAGATGTGTAACTATTATTTTTAGTTCTTGAAATTTGTCTATAGATCATCATTTACCCTTAGTTCTGGAGTATCTTCTGCCATTATGTTAACAAAATTAACATAATTTTAACATAATCAAGTAATTCCTTGAAATTACTACTATTATACTAGAACTTTTCAGTCTATTTGATTAGGGTCTCCTGCTTCTTCTTTCACATTTAAATTTTTCTGCTTTTTGCATACTAATTCACTTCAGTTTTTCCATACATACACACCTTGCACTCTGAGTATATCCACCCAGCCTTCTGTCACCCAGGTCCTAACTGTCCTTCTCAGAACCCTTCTCAGGTTCCTGGAAAATGCTCTTCACTTCTCTGTGCCTTGTTCTATTTATCCCTTGTCTGTTTGCTTGGTTAATTAGTTACTTAATTTTCTCTATACCATGATTGAAGCCTCACCCCTCCCTAGTCCCTTCTTCTCACCTTGCCTCCCCACATTGCTCCCTCCCTTTCATCCCCTGCTCCTGTTGTTGGGTTTTTTTCTTTGGCCTCTTGAACTATTTTATGATGATGGTTTCACCTCATATTTTTAATACTGTTTTTTCTTGGAAGAAAGAGTGAGTTGCCAACCTCCATTCCTTATAAACAGCAGGTCGGGTCATCATTTTTAGTGTCTACACTTGACATATGATCTGTGATGTACGAGGATACTCTTACCTCATCTTGTCCTGATTCTTTTGGCAATCTAATAAATTAGCATGGCTTAATCTCTACATCTTGTATTATGGTTAAAAGAAAGAACTATCATCTATTTTAAAAAATGATCACTGTTTCTTGTTCTGTATTATCTAAGTTTGCATCATTTATATACTATTTTTAAATTGGTTATTTTAAAAATAGTTATTTTAAAAATAAAGAAGTACATTTTATTTTTTTCCAAATTTTCTGATTTTCCAAAATTTCTGATCTCTCAATTTCTGATTTCCAAAATTTCTAAGTCTTCTGATTTTCTTTAGTTTCCCAGGAATAATACATCTTAATTATTTTGAAGTTGCATTAATTGATATGATTTACATGGCTGTTGTATTCATGTTATATGGATAAAGGGCTTTCATATTGCTGAGATTACAAAACTTTTTCCCTTCTTTAATATTATATTCTTGCAATGAGTTCAACCTTCTTGTATTACTCTTGAATGGTGTGATATGAATCTTTTTATCCAGATGGCTTCTCCATTGTCTATCACATGTTGAATCATCTCTTTCTCCACAGATATAGGATATATGATATAATGACACACATATTACACAGTAATCCCCAAGACTTTCAGTCTCTGTCTAGACTTCACATTCTGTTCCACTTATTTGTCTATCTGCTCATGCCCTAACTCTGTTTCATTTTTGCTTGTTGAGCATTTTAAATATTTGAACGGCTCACCCTCCAGACCCTTCTCTATTTTCCTCTTTAAATTTTCCATATGAAGTTGGAAACTAGTTTCATGGAAACACCCATTTCTTGTTTTTATTGGAATGAAGTTTTACATATAGATGAATTTGGAGGGAATTTATCTTAATAATGTTAACTTTCCCGTCTAAGAACATGATCTGCTTTTCTGTTTTTACAAAGCTTTCTTCCCTCCACTGGTAGCACTTGCCGGCTTCCTTCTTAATAGATTTTGAATGTGTTTTTATTAAGTATATTCCTGTGTAATTCCTTACAAATTTTGTTTCTTAGAGAAACTACATCTCATGGGAGCAAAGGCCACAGCCCGTGAATGAAGCTTCTCCAGATAGAAATTGCAGCCTGCACTTAACTAACTGGAAAAGCATAAATGAATTTTTTAAAACTTGGTGCTTCCAATGTGTTCATGGATTTCTGTGGGCTCTGGTGAGAATGTGACGAATCAGCCTTGGAAGGCTCTCAGGAAGAGGCTACCCGGTGCACACTCATTTTAACGCACTGTTGCTATTGCAGATTATTTTTCCCATAAACATTCCAAGTTCTAATTGTTTATGTAACTGCATCTTGTTGCTTTGTAGTTTCTGTGTCTGGACAACTCATTCGCCTCGATGCTTAGCAAGAGCATATTTCCCAAAGGACTTTTTCAGGCTATGATTATGGACTTTTATAATGCTATTTCATTCTCACACACACACACACACACACACAATATTTATGTATGACTTATGTATTTAGCCTAATTGTGTATGTGTGTGTATGCATGTACCTGGTCATGTGTGGTGTAGATGGGCACATGACCGTGGCAGACTTTCTGAGTCCAGAAACGACACTTAAGTGTTGGCCCTTGCCTTCCACCTTGTTTAAGACCCAGTGTCTTGCTTTACTCTTGCATCCATCAGGCTGATGACCACCGAGTTTTAGCAGTCCCCTGTCTCTGCCTCTCATCTCATCATGGGAACACTGGGAGTAGAGACTTCACACTGTTACCGTGTGCTTTACTGTGGTCTTGGCACAGTAAATACTGAACCCACTGAGCTGTAGCCCCAGCTCCTTTAATTCATTGTTCTTTTGTGACAGAGTCCTTTGTAGCCCAGAGTGGGTTTGAATGTACATTTATAGACTATGAACTTCTGATCTTCCTGCCTCCACCTCCAGAGGGCTGGGTTTACATGCATGTGCCACCATGCTTCCTTAGAGCAGTTCTAGGGGGCCGGGGGAAGCCCAGGGCTTCATGGATGCTTAACAAGCACTCTACCAAGCAAGCGAAATTCCAGGCCCTCTCCTGGAGGGAATGCTTCTTGGTTTTGTTTGTTTGGTTTTATTCAGTATTATTGAAAAGCAATTAAAACTTTAAAAGATCTAGATAATGATCACAAAGGATTCCAAATCTACAATTTCCCTTTGTAATCTCCTTATTACTTTGAGCAGAATTTTGTTCCCATCCTTTGGAGTATCTGCTACTATGGATGTCTTTAAACCATATATCCTACCTACAATGGTGTATACCTCCATTACTCATGTGCATTTCATTTCAGAATAATCCCACCTACAGTTCAGGGACTCAGAAATTTACATGTCTTTCCTGGATGTATTTCTTATAATTATAAACTGTATTTTCACTTCCCATGGTGCATTTCACTCACAATGTCTCCGCCATGCCTGCTGACTCAGCTTCATGGCATCTGAAGCTCTATGGCAGCTAGACCTGCTGATGAGTAGTCATGCTTGCTGAAATACTTATCTCATCACTGCCCTGTCCTGTGAGCTCTCACTCTTGAGGTCACCCTTATTATGTGGCTGACATTGCTTATTTACTTTCACCCCAACTCTTGCTGCCATTTTCTGACTCCCTACTAGGAAGAACAACCACACTTCCTAGCCACATCAATGGTAATGCTATTCTCCTAAGCATCTCCCATTGGGTCCACTCCTCCTGGTCTAAACATGGATTAGTATAGCTCACTCTGAAGACACATACCCTTCCTGTGGCATTCTTTGTCTCCTAAGAAAGAAATGTTTTCAAGCGTTTTTCTCTGAAATATATATCAAGGCTGCAAATTTTGGATCCTCAGCACTTAGCAGTCTTCTAGATAACCAATTCATGACTGTTGAGTGAAATAAATGTGACATAACTAAAGGGACCACATTACTCGTGGCCCTGTGATTAATACTTTATAATTTATTGCTGAAAATGTGTCTACTTTTAACAAAGAGTTTATGAATTCACTTAATATCATGGCTCTCAACTTTTCATCAATATAGTACATGGTATGGCAAATATCATTTTTTTATGGTTTTAGAGCTTTAGTGTAGAAAGGCAGGGGAAAATAGAGAAGGTAGAAAGAGAGAGGCTGGCCATGGCCACATGGAGAGAGGGGGGAAAGGAGAGAGAGCGAGAGTGAGAGAGAGAGAGAGAGAGAACTAGAGAGTAAGAAAGGTGAGAGCTTAAAAGAGTGATGCCAAATGTCTTTGTATTAATACCCTCTACATTAGAAAGAAAATTACAATGCTTCACCAAGCTCTCCTTTATAAACCGTAGCAAGACTTCTCTGGAAATCTAGTATATTGGCTTAAGAATAGGTTGTAATTCAAATAGTTTGCAAATAAATGCTGATACGGAGCACAGTCAGGGGAAAAGTAGTAATTTCTGCATGAAGAACTTCATTCAGAGTTTCACACTTGTTCTTGTAATAATCTGATATTTATATTTTGTCAAAACTGAAGGGTATTTCTTTTAACAAAAAGTGATCACTGAATATATTTGATATTTAAGTCTGGATTTTATGCACTTCAAAAGCAAATCCTGTATAAATAGGTGTCCAATTTTGAATGTGTTTTTATTAATAGTTACACCATCATGGTTTCTGATGTACTTATAGCCTTTGTCTGTTAAATGCAAATGGAGATGAGTCTGCAGTGCTCATCCAGTGAGTTCATTAATGCTGCTTTCAGGCTGGTGGGAACTGTTAAGATCTGCCAGCAACCTACATACCTACTTGCTATTTACTTTTTAAGATTTATTTTAGTTTTATTTTATGCATGTAACTGTTTGCCTGGATGTATATACATGCACCAAATGTGTGCCTAGTGCCATAAAGGCCAGAAAAAGGAATCAGATCCCTGGAACTGGAGTTACATATGGTTGTGGGCCACACCATGTGGGTGCTGGGAACTGAACTCAGAAAGTGTTCTAAGCCACCTACTCATCTCTCCAGGACCTGGTTGCTCTCTCTTGTTTGACTAAATCCCTTCCCTTTGCTTACTGCTAACAAAACATGTTGCAAAGTAATTTATTAACGGCCCAGCTTAGTTCCTTAATGGCTCAGTTTTGCTCTATAGCTATCATACCTCTCACCCGGTATACAAGTCAGAGCTGTCCTGTGGAAACCCTGTGGCCTGTCTTATCATGTGGTTTTCCTGTCTCTTAGTTCAGATCACAAGAGGGCGGGTGGTTCATGGTTTGTGTGTTTTGATTTTTTTTCCAGTAAATTCTTCTCTAAACTAAGCTCCAATTTTGTTTCTCTTTTTCCATTTTCACTGGCATGAGCATTGTGACAGTAAGTCTTATATGGAACAATTTTATTCAAATTCATTTGAGTTAAAAATTTTGTGAATTCTCTAAGGAACGCAAACTCAAAGCCATTCTTTGGGAACACTGAAGAAAGAAGTTGTCTGTTTCGATGATGTGTGAGATTTAAGTAGAAATCCAAAGAGAATGAGAAGAACGTTCGATTGTCCAATTCCCCTATGACAAGCCTGGCCTGGGCAGTGGCTCAGTTACTCCCTCCCCACTTCCCCACTTCCCCACTTCCCCACTTCTCAATTTTCCTTTCCTGTTCTCCCCAAATCCCATCATCCCTTTGCTTCCTCCTTCCCTTTCTCCCATCCATTTAGTTTTCTTCTCTTTTATCTCCCCCTATGAAGGAGTTTTCTCAGTGCTTCTGGTCGAGCTCTGTCTGGAGTAGTGGCCAGCCTGCCATAGGACAGGTGGTTTGAAGCACACAGATTTTATCAGGTGAGAGTCAGAATGAAGACGAAAGAGGAAGGGACGGTAGAAGCATGAGACCCTGAGTATAGAATGTACTGAAAAGGATCAGAAGATGAGAAACCAGGCCTAAGAGTAGACTCTGTTTGCTATGGAGGGCGCTGATGTGGCTGGACCATAGACTTCTTGCAATAAGATGTCACTCATTAGCATCAATGAGTTAGCTTTGCAACTGCTTGCTTGTATCGGAACCAACTGACTCCTAACAGAAACGTACTAATCCTTTCCAAAGGAAATCCTCTAAGGGGCCAACTGCATTTCACTAGACTGAATCTCTAAGATTCCATCAGCTCAACACACCCATCCTGGTGTCCATCCTTTGAGAGCACACTCAAACTAAGTACAAACAGTGTAGACCTGAATAATGCCTCACCCTCAGAATAGGTTGAAGTCCGAAATCCAGTATCTCAAATATAACTGTACTTAAAGCCTGAATCTAAAGGGAGGTGATTAAGTTCCATGAGATCATAAGAATTTATCATAAGGATGCAGGGCTGATGCTCTCAGAATAGCAAATCTGGACATAGGCTGTTAAGGACCATCAGAAGTCAAGGATGGAGACCATTAGAAAGAGCCAGTCCTGACAGTCTTCTATCTGGTACCTCTATTCTCAGAGAACTATTTCTTGAGAAAACAATTTCCTGTTGCTGAGGCCCCTTAACACGTAGTCTTTTATTTTTGCCATACCTAGCGCACAGGTATCTCTAGGTATTGACTACCCTGGGATTCTAACTTGTCTGCTTCCAAAAGCTATCTTAAACTCACCTCCGTCTTCTGAGAAGATCACCTGATCCACTGCCACACAGTGACTATAGGCTAAATCACAGTGTCTCAGAGGAATAGGGTGTGGATAATGCCAAGAAAGTCTCTTCAGTAAAGAGTAGCTATTCTCCTCTTATTATGATCTCTTTATTTATGACATCGGGGATGGTTGAGAGAAAGGATTTTAAATGTTATACTACATTAGGGGAAGAGGATTAGAATTTCATGATGACATGTCAAAGTGTTTGGATTCCAGCTTTTGTGGATGACTGCTGACTTGATAAAAGGCTGATGATGGTGTTCTTTTAGACCCAACCAATAAATAAAAACAAACCGATAAAGAAAAACAGTGCTATTTGAACCCAGACAAAGCTTTGTGATGAGCTAAAAGAAGAAAAGAACAAAGGTATTAACCACATCATTCTCTCTAAGCCTGGTTCTGGTGACAGAATGAACATCCTATTTTATGTAGATAACATAATTTTTACAACCTTTTAAATTGACATAATAGCTTTTCCTAATTACTTAAGTCATTAAAACAAAATGAAGACAATGGCATTGCAAACCAACTTAGTGTATCTACCTAGAGCTCTTAACACCTTCCTTGTATATATGAACTTTCAATTACCTAGCATTTCTGAAATGGAAGTGTATGTAACCTCTTCTTGTTCCCTGTTTTCCAATGCCCTCTTCTATTAAAATAATTATTATATTATCTCTGGTTACAAATCAAATTATCAGGTAAATGACATTTTATGGATATTGCAAAACTTCACTTAGCTGAGTGAACATCTATTTTCTTACTTATTAAAGAAGATACTAGAAGGGAAAGTATCACCCCTTCATTACACATATATTTAATCTTTGAGAGAGTTCTTGTGCTATGACAAATTCATGTTTTGACTTAATTTTAGGAAAATGTATATATGTATGACTGACTGAATGAATGAATGAATGATGTAGATATAACAAATGAACAAAAGTTTGCCAACCTTGCTGGAACTGAAGAAACAAGGTGTCTGTCTTAGAGTTCTCAGAGAGATAGAGCGATATTTCCTAATGGTTCTGTTTTTGTGATAACACAAATGATGAAAGGCAGACGGATGAAGGGAGGGAGGGAGGGAGGGAGGAAGGGAGGGAGGGAGGGAGGAAGGAAGGGAGGGAGGAAGGGAGAAAGGGAGGGAGGGAGGGAGAAAGGGGGGAAACTTATTTTTCAAACCACATAAACTGTATGATAGCATACATTGTAATTCCAGCACTTGGAAGGCTGAGACAGAAAAGATACACATTTGAAAATAGTATGAGACATATAGTGAGAACTTTTCTCCAAACACTGAAACAACATGATGCAAGTATACAAAATGACCCTATCAACCCTCCATGTATCCACCCATAAACAAAGCAGCCATTTTACTTGATGGAGGTAGGACTGCTAGCTAAGTCCAAACTTGAAGAAATATTGCCAAATCTACTTATGTGAAGTCCTCAATCAACATGCTCTCTCCCACTGCCTTGACCAAAGCTGTGAAAGCATCTATCACCATTTTAGGTTTATCCTGCAAAAAGAAACCAAGCAAATGAAACTGCAGCTCCATTGAGCAAGCACAGTTCCTGCTTTCTGGACTTTGTGGCTGGCAGGTGTGACACAGTCTACAAACAACCTCTCCAGTTCGTCCAACAAGCACCCCGAGGGTGAAATGTCACTGTGTCCCTTTTCTTACTTGTGGGAGCTATGGTTGACAGAAGCTTAGGTGTTTTCTTAGGGACCCATGAGGAAGTGTTACATTGAACATTGATACTAAACATTTCTATCTACCAAAAACAAAGCAAAAAACAAAAAAGAAAACAAACAAACAAAAACAATTTCTTGATCATTCCAAGACTATGTTTCAATTCTAGTCACTCCACTATACCATGAGAACCACACTTCTGCTTCTCAGAGAAAAGAGGTCGAGGTGTCCCTTCTGTGTTAAAGATTGGACCTTGATGGCATCCACAGTTTGGCTTTGCCATGTTTTGAGTTTCTGCATTTTGTTTCTTATTTTGTTTGCAAGTTGGTCTTAGGTTTCAGTATGAGCCTGTAAGGCAGATGACAGGATGATAGTCAAAACAGCAAATAGAGGTGAGTTAAGTAACAAAATAGTGATTCCCCTTCAAGAAGTATTAGGCATAAAAATTTACACTATAACACTCTAACACTGTACTTGATGTGCGTTGTTTTACGATGTTGTATCACCTTTGCCTCTTCTTGGAGAGGCTGACCACTGAGCTGTCTTGCCTTGGAGCTACCCCATGGAGTGGGATCTAGTGGGGATTGCAGATTTGTGACACAGATGTTAGTGTTCCCATGGTCAAAATTCTCAATGAGGAAAAAAAATTGGGAGAGGCAGGAGCAAATTAAAAGTGACACTGATCTCAGTTGCAGGCACCAGGCAGGGTGAAGTGATTTTTCAAACAATTTTAGTTTTCTGGTAAAGCAGGCGTGGTTGCATTTTTATTCTAGAATGGAAAAGTGATGAAAAGTTTTTAAACCCAGAGAAACAAAACCCTTGATTTGTACTCAAATTTCTAGGAGAACAGAGAGCATGAGAACAGAGAGCATGTGGCTGGTGCTGGTTTTGGTAGGTTTGATACAAATTGGGTGATGTGCTTTTTACATCCTGTTATTTATTTATTTATTTTCTGCATTTTATAGGATTTTGGTGGCTAGTCTTCCTTTAGATATTGAGTCGGGATGGGAATAAATACTCATTTTAATTTTTTTAGAAACACAGTTCCAAATTTTCAGATGTGTAGACATCTTCTAGTCTCTGTCTCTGTCTCTCTCTGTCTCTCTCTGTCTCTCTCTCTCTCTCTCTCTCTCTGTGTGTACATGTGTGCATGTGCATGCTCACATGTAAGAGTGAACAATGGTGTTTGTGTGACAGCAAGCATTAAGTAGAAGAGAGTCTATAGTTTGGATGTGAAATGTTCCCTGAGTAGGTGCATGTGTCTGAATGCTTGACCCTCAGCTTATTCTGGTGACATTCTGGGAGGCTCTGGAACATTTGGAAGACAAAGGCTGGTCAGAAGGGGTGAATCTGGAGGCTTGACCCTCAGCTTATTCTGGTGACATTCTGGGAGGCTCTAGAACACTTGGAAGACAAAGACTGGTCAGAAGGGGTGAATCTGGAGGCTTGACCCTCAGCTTATTCTGGTGACATTCTGGGAGGCTCTAGAACACTTGGAAGACAAAGGCTCGTCAGAAGGGGTGAATCTGGAGGCGGGTTGTTGAGGTTTGTAGCCTGAGCAGGCTATGAAGGGATTTACAGTACCAGCGTCACACTAGCTGCCTCCCTGCGCTCCAGGATGGAGTTTATCCCCTCAAACCCACAGCCGGAAAAAAAATACTTCCTCTCTTAGGTCCACTTTTGTCAGGTTTTACTTGATGGTGCTGCTGGATGCAGCTAGTACAGAAGGGTAAAAGCACGCATACAAGTTACACATCCGTGCGGGGTTTGGGGAGAGCGGGTGATGTTCCATGGGATTCAAGCCACACCTCAGTCCTGCCAGACACACTTCGAGCCACTTTTCTCAAGCTGCAGTACCTCAAGGAAGGGTGACCGACCAGCTTTTTGTCTGTTTGTCCTATGTCTTAAATGCCAGCCAAGACTAGCCTCGAGTGACATTCTGTCTTGAAGAAAAGAAAATTCTAGAAAAGGACAAAGGCATAATTTTCTCAGCAAACCCGTCGCCTGTACCCTCCCAAGTTCAAAGAGAAACTTCTGTCTCATTAAAATCACGTCTGGCTTTGCCCAAGGGCTTTCCAGATTTTCACAGTTAACTTTTCTAGAGTTATAACTCTTTATGCATTTCTCTTGTTTATTGGGTAGACACTATGATTGGTTTTACAAGCAAAATAAACATCTTATATAAAATAAAATAGGAACAAATGAAAGACTGTTTTATTTCTCTTTTAACTGTAAATTTAAGGGCTTGAAATGAATTTGGCAAATAACTCATAAAGCCAAGAAGCATTGTGGCCGAAAGGCAAGACTTCCAAAAATTCTTGGAAATCCAAGTAATACCAGGAATAAACCCCAATCTCAACTTGCTGAGTCCTGTGTTTCTTTTAGAACACTTATTTTCTCCATCCCCTTGGGAAAAATAAAGATGGAACCAATCATGGAACTCTTGATCAACTGGGCTCTGTCCTGGGGCCTGCTGTGCTCAATACAGCCACAGGAAGTAGGCGAGGATGAGTGTCATGTGGAGCTGCTTCCCCCAGAACGGAGGGAGGAAGTGACTCCTTCAGGGTGGAGCCAGTGACTCCTAAGGCACCTCAGTTTGTTCTTTAGACATCTCAGATTACTTTCTTCTTTTCCTTATAGTTAACCTAGAATGCTTGATTCGGTTGATGAACTTAGTTCGAACTTTTAAATAGTAATGAATTATTTCAACTTAGTCACTGCTTTAAAGGTATGTAGTCAGTACCAGGTAAATAATACGACAGCATTCTCTCATTGAAGGTGTAGTTATAGCCCTGTAAGTGAGAAGTAGGCTGAAGACGTGGCATGATTGAAGAAAGCCCTGAGTGCAAGCCCCAGAAGAAAAAAGGAGAGAAGGAAGGAAGGAAGGAAGGAAGGAAGGAAGGAAGGAAGGAAGGAAGGAAGACAGAAGGGGAGGAAGACAGAAGAGGAGGGAGGGAGGGAAGAAGGGAAGGAAGGAGGGAAGGAAGGAGGGAAGAAAGAAGAGTAGAGAAAATAAAGGATCAGTGAAAAAGAAAATGAAGCAGGAAGAATAGTTATGAGAGGTTTTAGAGAAATGTTGTACCAATATGATAGTTGAAGAAAGAAAGAATAAGTAGCCAATAAGTATAAAATAACTTGCTTGAAATAATACATGATACAGTCTAATCTTTTTTTTACATTTCTGTGTACACTTTGGTATGTGAATATGAAGTAAATTTGCTATATGTGGTGTGTGTGTGTGTGTGTGTGTGTGTGTGTGTGTGTGTGTAAGTATGTGCCTCTACACACTTACCGAGTCCAGTTAATGACCTCCAGTGTTCTGCTCGGTTGCTCGGCAGGTTATTCCCTTGAGAAAGGGACTTACACTGAGCCTGTAGCTTTGCTGGCCGACAGCAGGGCCCAGTGAATCTCCTGCACCCACCACTCTATAGCATTGGGGTAGTAGGGGCTCACAACCATGCCAGGCTTTCTATATGGCCTCTGGGGATCTAAAGACAGTGTTCATGATCTTCAAAATAATTTTATGTTTATGTGCTAGATGTTCTGCTGCATTAAGTCTGTGGACCACATGTGTGCCTGGTGTCTGAAAAGGCCATAAGAGGGTGTCAGATCCCTTGAAATGGAGGCTACAGAAGAATGTGAGCAACATGTGGGTACTGGGAATCGAACCCAGAACCTCTGCAGAACAGCCTCCTTACTCAGATTCTAATTGTGCCCTTACTAGGTACATTTTGTGGGGGGAATTTTTTCCAGTAACAAAATTCTAATGTCCAGACATATAGTGTGTGTGTGTGTGTGTGTGTGTGTGTGTGTGTGTGTGTGTGTGTGTGTTGTCATAAGGTGTACTACTAGTTTTTGTTAAAAAGACAATATCATCTTATTCAGTTATGATAATACTATTCTGTAATTTAACAAATGCTTCCAATAAATACATTAGTGATGGATTACAGAAAACTAGAGAAACGTTGTCAAGATAATGTGACAATATGGCTAATCTCATTTCAGTGTGTAAACATCTTGTTCCAAATAGTGACAGAAACAGAGCAGTACTCCATTGTGTAAATGTAACACATTTTTTGTATCCATTCCTCTGTTGAGGGACATCTGGGTTCTTTCCAGCTTCTGGCTATTATAAATAAGGCTGCTATGAACATAATGGAGCATGTGTTCTTATTACCAGTTGGAACATCTTCTGGGTATATGCCCATTAGAGGTATTGCTGGGTCTTCCGGTAGTACTATGTCCAATTTTCTGAGGAACTTCCAGAATGATTTCCAGAGTGGTTGTACAAGCTTGCAATCCCACCAGCAATGAAGGAGTGTTCCTCTTTCTCCAAATCCTCACCAGCATCTGCTGTCACCTGAATTTTTTATCTTAGCAATTCTGACTGGAGTGAGGTGGAATCTCAGGGTTGTTTTGATTTGCATTTCCCTGATGATTAAGGATGTTGAACATTTTTTCAGGTGCTTCTCTGTCATTCAGTATTCCTTACTTGAGAATTCTTTGTTTAGCTCTGTACTCCATTTTTTAATGGGGTTATTTGAATTTCTGGAGTCCAGCTTCTTGAGCTCTTTGTATATATTGGATATTAGTTGCCTATCAGATTTAGGATTGGTAAAAATACTTTCCCAATCTGTTGTTGGCCTTTTTGTCTTCTTGACAGTGTCTTTTGCCTCACAGAAACTTTGCAATTTTCTAAGGTCCAATTTGTCAATTCTTGATCTTACAGCACAAGCCATTGCTGTTCTGTTTAGGAATTTTTCCCCTGTGCCCATATCTTCGAGGGTTTTCCCCACTTTCTCCTCTATAAATTTCAGTGGGATAGCATTTGAAATGTAAATAAAGAAAATATCTAATAAAAAAAAAAGAAGGCTTATCTTGGTCATGGTGTCTGTTCACAGCAGTAAAACCCTAACAGAGACAGAGTCGGTCATCTGTTAGTCACAACAGGACAGAATGTCTGCAATGCACCAGGAGAGAGGCACAAAGAGAAAGCGATCTTCAGTTTAAACAGTGGAATTCTAGCTCCATCAAAGCATGATAAAAGCCCTCCTAATGACCTTGTGCTGTTGTAAGAACACTGCCTTGGCTCTGGGCAAAGAAAGCACTCAGCTGTTCTCAACTATTACCATTCTGGAGGAGAGTGTCTAATCTACTGTAAAAGTATTTTGAACAAGATGGTGATTATTTGAAAGCTTTGAAGCATGAATTTGAGACTCTACTGCCTGCAAGTTCTCTCTTGAAGAGCCTGTGTGCCTCCCCTCCCATTGATGTCCAACAAAGCCATCCTCTGCTTCATATGTGGCTGGAGTCATGGATTCCTCCATGTGTACTCTTTGGTTGGTGGTTTAGTCCCTGAGAGCTCTGGGTTACTGCTTGGTTCATATTGTTGTTCCTCCATTGGGGCTGTAAATCCCTTTAGCTCCTTCAGTTCTTTCTCTAGCTCCTCCATTTGGGATCCTGTGCTCAGTCTAATGGTTGGCTGAGAGCATCCACCTCTGTATTTGTCAGGCACTGATAGAGCCTCTCAGGAGACAGCTATATCAGGCTCCTGTCAGCAAGCATTTGTTGGCATCCACAATAGTGTCTGGGTTTGGTGACTGTATATGGGATAGACCCCAGGTGGGGCAGTCTCTGGATGGAATAGGAAGTTTTTGGAGGGGCAGCCAGAAAAGGTTATTTATCTGAAGTGTAAATAAAGAAAATATCTAATAAAAAAAAGGAGAGCCTGTGTCTCTTTAGATTCTATGATCTTGACCTCAAAACTGACAATATCAACTCAAATTTTTTGAGCAAAGATTTAAAAAAATGACCCTGGGGTTATAATGAAGTCTTGAAGAATTGTTAGTAGGCTGTGGTTATTACTGATCTCCATAGAGAAAAGAATGATGAAAAGAAACAGAAATTATGCTCAAATAAAAGCTAGAGCATCCCTGATTAGGAAAGTGCGGCCTTACCTTTCCTCAGAAATAAATACAAACAGGGGATCACGCTATTTAGAGAACACTGGTTTAAGAGTTTCTTTGGTTCTCACTGCACTACTTTCTACTTCTGATAACTCATTTAATAACTAACCCCCTTATCTTTAAATGACAAATTCTAAATCAGGACTATGTTGTATGTCAACCAAGGATTACAGAGCCGACCCTGTGTGGGAGCTGGGTAATCCACAGCTGTGTTAAAAGCTTAATAGACATGTCTGATCTGGGCTTTACCTGCCCACTGGTCCTTGAACTCAGGCTGGTTATTTAAAACCTCTAGCTCATTATCCTCCTCTCCTGCACAGTGGAATTANAATTCTAAATCAGGACTATGTTGTATGTCAACCAAGGATTACAGAGCCGACCCTGTGTGGGAGCTGGGTAATCCACAGCTGTGTTAAAAGCTTAATAGACATGTCTGATCTGGGCTTTACCTGCCCACTGGTCCTTGAACTCAGGCTGGTTATTTAAAACCTCTAGCTCATTATCCTCCTCTCCTGCACAGTGGAATTAAAGTGGACGATCTTCTAGAGCTGTTTAGAAGACTGTACTTTGAATGTGTACAACCAAATAAGGTCCTGACACAAAATGACTCTTCCTTAAATTACAATCTATTTTGTACACACATAGACTAAAACTCGCAGTTCTTGTAAGGAGCTAATAAGGAGATAAATATATGCATGTTATTTGTTGCTTCAGTATTTTAATGCTATTTTACTCGTATTGAACATTGCACACATTTATATAATGTATTTTATCCATACCTATTCACCATTGTCTCCTAGTTCCTAGTATCTCCCAGTCTCTTTCCCAACTCTATGTCATCACTTCATTCAAGACACCCTGGAGACAGTCAGCACTGCACATCTGGTGCTGCATCCTGGGGCCCACCAGTAGGGCCAAAGAAGGTTAACTATCCCTGTGTTCACAGCTTCATATTGCCAATAACTCTTTGGCTAGGGATGAGCTTTGGGATTCCCTCTCCCTATCCACAGAGGAATTTTGGCTTGATCTTCTGTAGGCCTTGTACAGGTTACTGGTGCCTCTGGGTTGCAATGTTACATACAATCTCTAAGAGAAAAATATATTGAGGCATGGCTGAAAGAAGGCAGACTGAATACAACTTACATCTGAATAATGTTGAATCATATTGTATATATCACAATATTTTAAATAAATATGGACACATTGCACTATTTTATATTTCTATTAATACAAAAGATGAATTTGATATATGGATTTATAAGATTTTATAATAAATAGCAAAATTTTATAGTAAATAGTAACATTTAAAAAGTATACATTATTTATATTTCTTTAGGAATTTTAACATTTAAGACACATAATTATTATGCACATTTGTGGGGCACTATGTGATATTTTGATACATATATGTGATACGTGATGAATGGCCAGCTCAGGGACACAGTCACAGCCATCATTCCAAGTGATGACGCTCCTTCTCTGTGGGAGACATTTCTTGTCCTCTCTACTAGCAATTTTTTAAAGCATATGTCAATTAACCTTTATGCAATTAACCAAGGTTAAATAAATATATTTTCAATTAAAACTTATATTCTCTTTGTATTTATAAATTGTGTGAGATGTTATTTATCACTATATTTGGCTAGCATCATCGCTTCATAAAAGGACTTTTGCTTCATGTCATGTGTGCTAGAATTTCTTTAGTCTTCTTAACATTTCAGCCAGCCTTCTCAAGTTAAGAATACACCATTTGGACTATTTGACTCTATATAGATTATTAGATAACTGTTTGTCAGGCTTTCAATTCAAGTCTCATATCCTAATTAAATTCTCAAGGACAACTTGCCCTTCACTGTTTGATAGATCAGAAACCACAGTTCTTCTTTAATGTTAATATAGTAGCTACAAATGGGAAAAGTGCAGTGTGCTGGTTCTTTAGAGTTTCTGGTACTTTTAGTAGAACAATCTTAGAGATATGTGGTTTGCTAAGTACCAAGGCTTCTACATATCACAAGGAGTTGCCATCACATAACCTTGCTTTCAACATTACTGAGAAATAGCTTTGTAATTAAAAAAAAACAAAAAACAAAAAACAAAAACAAAAACAAAAAAGTGCTGCCACACCAATGATAAATGCAAGAATTAAGTGGTCCTCATGGTCCTCTCCTACGAGGAGGTACATTATGGCTTCCTTTGGAGGCTCTAAGGAGGGAAGAGTGTTTTGATTGTGTGGGGGAAGAAATGAAAGACTCAGTAAATAATTGCTTTTCTCACTCATCTCAAGTCCAGACCTGAATGAATCTCAGACAGTTGCAATTTCAGGAAGGTACATCAAAGGAAAATTTAGCCTTTATTAGATCTAAAAAACTGGATTTAGGGATGAAGAATGTCTCAAATGCTGATCTGAGTAAACCAATTAAAAATAGAACATTACCTAAATGTTGAGGAACTCGGATTTATAAAAGTGAGAGACATTCACATGTAAAACCAAAGCATTTGGGCCATTGAGAAGAAAGGTTGTGACCCAGCTTCTAGCCTGTCTCCATCCTTAACCCCTTTCCTTTTGAATTCAAAGAGATTAAATCAACTTCCCTGGGCCAATGATGGATGAGAACATCAAGAAGATGTTGACTGTGAGCAGGAGAAGGGGGAGATGGAGAAGGGACTGTGAGATCATAGGTCTTTTCCATCTTTGCATCCTGGGTTTCTGCCATTCCTTCCCACACAACTCAAACTGCAGCCACACTGGCTCGCTTGCCATTCCCTAAACACACCCCACACTTAAGTCGGAACAGCCTTGCACATACTGTTCTCCTGCTCTCATACCACCTCCTCATTTCTACCCTGTAAACTCCTACGCATGTGCAAGAGTCCTACCCCACTCTTTGAAATCTACCTCGATTCACAAAAGAGGTAAACAGTATCTCCCACTGGCTTCTATGCTTGCCTGTTTTTCCCTCACTCTGACTCTGTGTAGCTGAAATGTATGTGGCCGAAATGCCTTTATTCCTCTTATGCTCAGCTATGGAGAGGGCTGAGCTCCTAAATCATTTTTTGTTCAGTCCTTGACAGAGAGGACGCTCAACCATGGAGAGCAGGGTTGATACAGTGGGCATCATTTTAGATAAGCCATGATCCAGACACAAGAGAGACAAGAACAAGGAAAGACTGCTAGAGGTAAAGATCTAAGTCAGGGTGACAACTGAGGTAAAGACAGAGGTAGGGATAGAGATGGGGTAGGCAGTGGTCATAAGAAGGAGAACTGAGGTGGGGATAAGGCTGTGAACATGGACAGGGGTAAGGGCAGAGGTAGTGATAGGGAAAGAAATGGTGATGGGGAGAGGATGGGGTTTGGGATGGAGATGAGGAGAGGGACAGAGCTAGGGGGAGGGATCGAATAAAGACAGAGACAGGGGAGGAAATGAGGTCAAGGGGAGATGGGGTTGTGTTGAGCTATACATAGGGGTAGTAGGAAGAAGGTGAGATGAAGACAGAGATAGAGGAGCAGGAGGTGAATGGCAGTGGTGGCAGTAGAGGAGTGAGATGGAAGAGACAGAGGCAGAAACTGTATGCTGCTGGTTTCAGTTACCAAAGGGGCAAACCTCAGGGACAGAGAGGCACGGAACCTCTGTGCGAATGCTTACTCCGAGGGCTGTAATTTGGATAAGTAGAGGGAAAGCAGACTTCATTAAATTTGCAATGAAACTGCCGGGTACATCAGGACGCAGAACAGGGGGTAGTAGAGTTCCACTATACTTTGGGTTATTTTATTTAAATTGAGTTTGATCGTCTTTAATTTTTTTTTTCGAGAGAGGGTTTCTCTATAGCCCTGGCCCTGGCTGTCCTGGAACTCACCTTGTAGACCAGGCTGGCCTCGAACTCAGAAATCTGCCTGCCTCTGCCTCCCGAGTGCTGAATTCTAAGTCCCTGGAAGCGTAGACTGTGTGTGTGTGTTTTAAGTATATGCAAAAAAAAAACAACAAATATCTTCAACAAATAAAAAGCTGCTTTTGAATGAAGTGTCTGTGAAGTGTATCATGGGAATCTTCGTCACTATTACACTAAATAAATATCCCTATTAAGAGAGTGAGCTTCACAAACAATTGAAAAGGAAAGCAATGCAAAACACCCCTTTTTACACATAAGCCAGCCTGCTATAAACATCAAGCAATAATGAGATGCCTCATGCACAGGCGGAGCATGTGGTGTCAAAATAAATAAATAAATACTCAGGAAGCACCTTTTACGACCAGAGATGCTTTTAAGAATGAAAAAATTAAGACAGTTAGCACACACCACCAACACAACACACCATAGAACATAACCTAGCTGAGCTAATCTGCAAGAGTGGATAAAATAATGAGGTAATGTTGCTGAGGGGATTATATTCAAAATATGGCAAGACATCAATAGCGATCAAGAGGAGGAGGGAAGGCGTCTCAGCTGTTAGCAATAAGGCAGCTGCAAATTTGCAAGATGTATTAACTGCTTCAGTAACTGGTAGTTCAAGAAGCTTAATCCCCAAGACTTCATGCGACCATCTGTGATAGGGCTGCCGAGGCTGTACATCTTTTTCTTGGCCGTGTTAACTGAAATTCTTCCTCCCTTCTTTCTTCCCTCGAGGGTCAGTTCAGGAAGAAAGAGGAGTAGTGGGTGGAGAACTGACTTTTTGTCTTTCCTCATTAGGCAAAGATTGCCTCCATCACGGACAAGAGGAGTGTGTGATGTTGCTCAGAGGGGCAGAGGAGCCGACACCACATTTCCTCTATCGCCCAATGTGCTGAAGGGTGCAAATCATTTGTAAAAAGCATTAAGCTGGTTACGTTGGCTAAGCAATTGACATTGTAAGCTGTTGAATGTCAAGCGCTGACCCTGTGGGGTGGGGGAGGTTGAAGTGGAATGGTGTGGTGGAGAGCAGGCTTTGGGTCATGTTTTATACTGGAAGTTTAATTGTCCTGGCGAGGATGTTGAAGTGACTCATTGAGCTGAAGTGGTTTCTATCTTCCAGCACAGATTTGAAACGGGGGAGGATAGCGCAGCAATGGTATCTTCACAAGAACTGGCTCAGCTTGCCTCTGTCCCTAACTACTTCCATGCAGATCCATTTGTTTTGGACACCAATGTTGAAAGCAAGCCAATGACAGCAAAAATAGTGTCTATGTCGCCCCTTTCGAACCCACACAAACCTTTTCACTGTGGTTAAGCCAGGATTTTTTTTTTTTTTGCCAAAGAAAATTACATGTTCTTTGGTCCTTTCTGATCTTTTATTGAAGAATGTTAAATAGTTTATAGCTAGAAAGAATTATAAAGTCATCATGACACTAAGTTTGTGCGACAGTGTTTTCCAAATGTGTTTTGATTATTCTCACTGAAACTCTCATCCCACTCTGAAATGAGTGTTTCTAACTTGGCATTATAAGGTTAGCCGTGGTGTCTGTTTATCCCTAGGACATAGGTGCTGGATTTACCTTGCTTTAAAGGAATGCTATCTGCATGGGTTTTACAATACTTTGCTAGTCAGTTGCTAACCCCCTGAGATGCTCCTTGTATTACGTGAAAATAGTGAACTTGAAGCTCCAGCACAGAGCAACTCTTTACTATCAGCTGGGGAAATTTTCTGCTGGAAGACTTGCATATGCTTGCAGAAATGCTATCTCTTAATCCCCACCCCTAAGAGTGTAATCAGAGTTATTCCAAAGGCAAGTAGGACCAAGTAGTCTCCATCCAGAGGGCGTTACAGAAAACCTGTGGATGCTGGGCTGGGAAGGGAAATCCGGGAAGAATGAGGAGAAAAGGGACATTTTGTTCCCAGAAAACCTTTACTAAGAGACTCTTAAGATGAAGCTAGTAGTCACTGCATGATAGATGGGTTTTGAATAGTGTGGAAGCTTGGGGGGGGNGCTGGGGGGGGGTTGATTACCCAGATTCAAATTAGACCAAGGGGAGTAGAAAGGGGTCAATTTATGAACAGGCTCCAATAATAAAGTAAAATGAGCAGTAGTGAAGCAGCTGATAGAATTTCTTTCAGTCTACGAAGTGGGAAGTGTAGTGATGAATTCTGTTGGTCCAGGTGAACTTGGGTCACCTACATGAAGCTCTGCTGGAGACAAAGGAAATATAAACTTGCATCCCTGATAAGGTCATAGCTAGAAGAGTCAGAAACCATCACTGTGGGAGTGACCACTGAAGGATGGGGAAAGTATGATCTTGAAACTAGGAGAGAATGGAAACATAAAGCTAGAATCAGTGTTTTTACTAAGGCAGGGCAAATTGAAAAGGCACAGCCCTTCTGTTCTATGGAAAGACCACCAAAAAGCAGCAAGGTGGCATAGAAGAAACCCCTAGGGAAAAAAATATTTGAAAAGAAAGTGAGATATAACAAGAGCATTTTATAAGCTTGAAGAACAGGGAGACGTGGAGTAGGTGCTGCAGAAGGGAAGGCTGTACTGATGACGCCTAAATGCAGCCAAGTTGACGTGCAGTGTTATTCTGGCAGAAATAGAGGTGAGTACATAGAGAGGAGCTATTCAATATTGGAGGTGACATATCTTCAGAGATTTAAACTCATTTAGATTCAGAGAAACAAAAAAAAATCACATTTCTTTATGCCTTCCTCAGTTCCACACAGCCAAGAGGCAAGTGCTCTTTACAGTGAGGTGGGAGATTATGTAGCTGACTATCCAAGGTGAGGACGCTAGAAAATGTGGGGCTCAGCGTCCCCTAAAAGAGCAGTGAGCATGGAGTAACTCCCCAAGTGAGAGATTATATGGGAGCATCCTAAAGACTAGCAAGCAGTCTGTTCACCAGTCTGTTCACCAGTCTGCTCACCAGTCTGCTCACCAGTCTGCTCACCAGTCTGTTCACCAGTCTGTTCACCAGTCTGCTCACCAGTCTGTTCACCAGTCTGTTCACGAGTCGGCTCACCAGTCTGCTCACCAGTCTGCTCACCAGTCTGCTCACCAGTCTGCTTACCAGTCTGTTCACCAGTCTGTTCACCAGTCTGCTCACCAGTCTGTTCACCAGTCTGTTCACCAGTCTGTTCACCTCCTTTTCAGCTCCCTGAACACAGCTAGCTGACAATACTTACTCCTGCTGAGGTTGGATGCTCCGTTAGGCCACGGGGCTGGGGCAGGGCATTGCCCAGGAGAATAGATCCATGGTTAGCAAAGTTTAGAATCCTCTCTAATAATGCTACCCTCAACAATATTAACACTCAATTGTTCCATAATAGCGCAACATACCCTTAACAAAATACCTTGCTAATCCGAGATGCGATTCATAAACACACAAATTGTCAATATTGAGTTAATGACAAAAATGAAAACTTACTGCAATTGTCACTCTCGCTAATAAGTGTAAAGCAGTCAAAACATCCAAGTCTTTCCAATTATTTTAGCCTATTCCTTTCAGCTGGGCTTGCCATCTTTACCTCACAAAATGGCTTCATGGATTCCTAGTGCTGAGAGGAGAGCTAGTTTGTCACTGGTACACTGAATGTCGGGTGAGGTGGGGCCCATGGTGGGGCCCATCTCCACAGGGCAAATGAGCAGGTTCAGGTTGGAGTGGAGTCTGAGGCAAACACAAAGAGGATTAATGGCTATGACCACCCGCCCTCCCCTGCCCCCCCAAGCCCCTTTCTTCTTTAGTTCCTGTTTGATTAAGCTATTAGTCCCTTCCTATTCAGAGCAGAAAAGTCTACATGGGATGAGCTCTCGGTCTCATTTCTTCCATTTTTTCATCCCTCAACCTCCCAAGAGCCAAATCTTTGGCTTTAGAATGACCAACAGAATGGGCCCACCCATTCCCAGAAGGAACTTGATGTTCTAGTCCTGAAGCTTCCTCCGTTCCCATCTTCTGTGTTTCCAGAGAATAACCTTGGCTCTATAGTCACCCTGACTCCCTGAAGCGCCCGCCATAGGCCCTCTGCCCCCTCCACACCCCACCAATGACTGCACTGAGAGACAGCTAGTGATGAGTGTTTTGTTTCCAGCACTGAGCTTTCAGCCCAGCAATCTTCCCTTTCTAGTCCATGTGCCCCAGAGTCTGGGGAAGAATGCAAGCCTGGGCCTCAGCTGCAGACCTTCTCAAGCAGCAGCAGCAGCAGCAGCAGCAGCAGCAGCAGCAGCAGCAGCAGAACAGACAGTCCCTGGGTGTGCTAGACTTTGTATAAGTGTGCACGGTTTATACTCTGGGGTTCAGCCAACAGCCCCATCAGCTTTTGCATACAGAAACTTTAGAAGAAGCAGCAGAATTACCAAGAATAGAACAGGTAAGCAAGGCATCTGGAAGTCTTCTCTTGAGGCCCCGATCCCCTGAACTGAAGTGTCTAATGTGCACTGTCTGCACTTTAGAAAAAAATCATGCTCTGGCTGGCACACAGTATAATTTTAAAATATCCAGGAGTCTTTCAAAGGGACTCTACAAACACTGTCTTTGTACCTAGTTTTTCCTCCCGAATAATGGCCAACTAGGCCATCTTCTAATACATATGTAGCTAGATACATGAGCTCTGGGGGTTCTGATTAGTTCATATTGTTGTTCCATCTATAGGGTAGCAAACCCCTACAGCTCTTGGGTACTCTCTAGCCAACTCAAGGTTTGAGTCCAAGGGTAAGGAAAGTTCCAGACTTGGCCAAAACTCCAGCTGTATAGGATCTGAAGGCAGAGCATTCTAGATCAAGTTCTAGAAGGTGGGGATGTTGTTCTATGATATAAAGCATCTGCCTCTTAACAAACGGATTTACCAAGGAATGAGCAAAAGTAAAAGTTACATAAACCCTAGAGAGACGTGGACCCTTGACCTAGGGATGGGCTGTGTTTGTGGAATGACTATAACATCGAGGGAAGTGAAAAAGCCAAGGAATTGGCCCAATAATAGAGAGAGGGCCCAATGTAGAAGCTAGAGAGTACCCAAGAGCTGTAGGGGTCTGCTACCCTATAGATGGAACAACAATATGAACTAATCAGAACCCCCAGAGCTCATGTATCTAGCTACATATGTATTAGAAGATGGCCTAGTTGGCCATTATTCGGGAGGAAAGGCCCCTGGTCTAGCAATGTTTATATGCCCCAGTACCAGTACAGGGGACTGCCAGGGCCAAATAGTGGGAGGGGGAGGGTAGGGGAGCAGGGCAGGGGGGTGGGTATCGGGGACTTTTGGGATAACACTTGAAATGTAAATGAAGAATTTCTCTAATTAAAAAAAATAGAGAGAGGGCCAAAGAGAAGGGTGGACAAGACTTTGAAAGTTCTGCTTTGGTCTAGAAGAGTTGGAGAGGTGATATGACAGTGTCACCAGTCTCAGTGTCACTGTCACACACAAGCTACTACTCTGCATCTCTACCAAATAAGGATAAAAGTCTGGGGACAGAGAGATGAAATAACATAGGATAAATTTGGGTCTCAGAACAATGAAAAACTTGTGTGGCCCGAGGGAAAGTCGGCATCCTTAAGGACCTAGCTTCCCAAAGAAAATGACAGTAAAATGCATTCATCCAGGGAGAAAATAACAACAAAACAAATAACAAAACAAAAAACCCAAAAAGCAATCTCCAAATGATCCAAAAAGATCATACCCCACACACCTACCACATACTATACACATGCACACAGAAACTACACACATACACCCCATATACCACACACACACATACTAGAACACATCACAACACACACACATACACACACACCACACAACTCATACTTGACTTCTGCTAAGTGTGGAAGAACTATGTGCCCCACCTCGACCCTCCAATCTTCCTTTCACTTCTATCCCCTCCCATAGTCCAGGGCTCCAGAAATGTCATCTTTTTCCTTGAACCCATTTCTCTCATTTCATGTCCTCTGAAGTAAAGAGCTTGCCTTTATTTCCTGTGCATCATGATACTAGACATAAAACCACTGTAGTTTTCTGTTCTGTTTTCTTTGCACATGCTAGCACCTGAAAGGGAGGGGAGGGGTAGAAGTGCTCCCTTCCACACACAAAACAGTGACAGCTAAGAGTTAAGTGTAAGCCAATCTTTATAAAATGCCTCCATGTGACTGGCAGTATCTGCCAGAGACGTTACAAAGATGAATAAGGCATGAAACCCACTTGCAAGAGCTCCTGGATCTCCTGGAAAAATGGGACCGTAAAAGGAAAACACAATGAATCATGATAAGTACTGTGGCTTGAAGAGCATATGTGGGTCTATAGAAACTCAAGGCCTGGGGCAGAAAGAGCTCTTTGTCTAGTTGCCAGGTGTGTGTGTGTGTGTGTGTGTGTGTGTGTGTGTGTGTGTGTGTACACATGGGCGCTTGTATGTGTGATGTTGGGAACAAGAGACCACAAAGCATGATGGAAAAAGTTGGATTTGGGTTTGAATCCACCCTGCCGCAATCTGAGTAATGAGGGGAAAGTTACTTCAATGCCTCAAGTATCCATTTTCTTCCCTGCAGACAGGGATGGTAGCCTCCTCTATATACCTTATGGTTATGAAGATTAATGTAGAAGATGGGGATAAATATCAAAAACAATTTCCCAGGCAGAGTTGGAGGCTCATAAATATTTGCTAAATTCATGAGCACTTTGAAAATTTCTGCTTAAAATAAATCTGTTGGTAGAAATATTAATAATATTTGTGCTTAGCCAGAAAGAACAACTACAGGGGAATTATTGTCTATTATTTATGACTTAAGTAGAGCTATTGAGTGGCCTATGGGTACATTTACAATTACTTTAATGTGTTTACTATGTGACTGTGCCTCAGTTAGCTATTTTGAAACAAATTTTTTAAAAGATATATAAGTCTTGCAGAAGGCATAAAGAAATCCCTTAAGATAAGCAGGCACTGTAGATTGTTCAATGGTACAGCCCTAGCCTAGCATGAACCCTCAGTTTAATCTTTAATACATGAAAGTCTGTGACATTGTTTCCAAATACGCTATTGCATACTTAAAGTATGGATTACAAAAACAAAAAGTCCATGTGCCCTCTCTCTGAACAAAAATGACTCAATTATGAATGGGGTTAATGGGATTAATATGCTGTCATCTCTCAGAAAGTAAAGAAATCAATAAATAGGCATGTGGACAGGTATATTTATATCTCCTATTGATTATAGACTATTTACCTGAAACCTACACAATTTTGAGAAATATATTTTCCATGTCATATGTCAATGTTTTAAACAGGATAGATAATTATATGGACAAGGTAGTGTGTCAGGAGTCGAAAGCATGGAGTTTCCTTCCTTCCATTCACAAGGCACTGATAAACAAGTTTAAAACTAACATCATCATTGCTTAATAGTTTCCAACTTAAGAAATTGGAGTTAATCTTTCAAAAAGTTAGTAGATGAGGTGGGTAGGTTTGGATATAGAGTTTTGATATGCAGCCCATGTTGTTCTGGAACGTGCAATCCTCCTGCCTCTGTCATCTGGCATTACTTGGGCATGCCACCGCAAAGGCTTCTTTCAGAGCCTTGTAGCATATGCTGTGCAGAGTCCATTTAAGAACTGTTTAACTCTTCAGACATTTCTTTGTTTTTACATTTCTCCTTTAATGAAGTTTAGGAAATACTGAATTTAATGCTATAATAAAATGGCATGTATGTACATTATGTGAAATTATCTATCATTTGTTTATCATATATCCATCATCTTTCTGCCTATTCATCTACCCACCTATCTATCTATCTATCTATCTATCTATCTATCTATCTATCTACCTACCTACCTACCTACCTACCTATCTATCTCTGTGTATCATCTATTCATCTATATCTTATCATGTATCTGTCGTCTATATATTAATCTACTTATTATCTATTTAGTATATATCATACATCTATATATAATCTATTATATACCTACCTATCACATATTATCTGTCTGTCATCTATTTACTTGTTATCAATTGATCATCCACCTGCAATCCATCTGTCTATCTATCTATATCCATCTATGCATCCATCTATTATCTATCTTCTATCTACTATCTATCCATCCATCCATCTGTTATCTATCTATCTTCTATCTACTATTTTTCTATCATCTACATATCTTTCTGTCATCACATCTTTCCATATATCTGTCTGTGGTGATATCTATTAGATGTAAATGGTGATTACTTTGGCAAGGAGGCATTTAAGCAACTGTATTTTCCTCCTATATACTATACTTCTTTATGTGTTGTGCATTTGCATGCTGCATGTGAATCAGATTTACAGAATTGGGATTATTTTGAAAGATGATATTAAACTGACCAATAAGCAAGCTAGATAGTCTAACCCCTACAGCAAGTGACAATTATGTGGACTGAACTTTGTGTACGTGCAACTAGAGGCTGAAGCTGAGCCTATAAATATGGATGTATCAGGAAGCCAGACCTTGAAAGAGGTAACAAAAGATAAGAGCAGAGCCCTGTTCCTATAGACACCAGGCTGTGTTCAGCAACAAAAGTCAGTGAAGACACCACAGCGACACTATCCACAATCCATGCCTGGGCTGCTCTTGAACTCAGTCCATAATCCAGTATCTCAATGATCTTGCCAATCTCCTGCTTCAGCTTCCTGAGTAGTGGAGAGGACTGTGCTATTTAGCCTATCTATTGTCATGATTCTACCAAAATCTATCTATTACTCTTTGTTAGATGCTTCTAATATTCCTATGGGGTCCAGTGAGGTGAATCTGTGGTTAAAGCACTTTCTACTAAACCTGATAACATGAGTCCAATCTCCAAGATACATATTGGTTCCAGGACAGAATCAACTTCTGTAAGTTGACCCATAACTTCCACATGTAAGCCATTGCATGCACATGTGTAATAAAATATAATAAAAATTAATGCAATAAAATATGTATTTTATTTATTTATTTATTAATGCAATTGCTACTTACAATTAGGCAATGAAGTGAATATAACACAAAACAGACCCTCTGACAATTGTAATAAAATATACAAATGTAATAAAATATAATAAAAATTATTTCTACAGAGCTGTTTCCTTGCTTGTGGATGAAAGTAACATGAAGTTCTACCTGTGTTCTTGGTACCAATGTTCTCCTCACCTGACCATTTCTGTTGTTTCCATGAATTTTCTACATTAGCCACTGTAAGCTATGGGTGTTTGGGTATATACTTGCATGCGTGTAGTCATGTAGTTCACTGCATAGGTTAAATGGCTGGGTCATAGATTTATTTTGTTGCTGTTATATGTTAACTCAAGAGTTGGAATGGAGAAAATAAACCAGGATAAAATAAAATAACGTAGAGTTTCGCCTGTTTGGGAATTGTCAGAGGGTCTGTTTTGTGTTATATTCACTTCATTGCCTAATTGTGAGTAGCAATTGCATTAAACTCCCATAAAATCATTTAAAATGAGAAGGGGAAGTGGTAAAATATTACTGATGTGTACTTTTCTTCTTTGCACTTCGAAATTCCCAGTCTGGGGAACTGGAGACTTACCTAAAACCAGGTTGATGAACTAGGTCAGGAAGCACTCAGGCCCGAATCCTGCCTGTAGAAGGCAAGATGGAATTTATCAAGTCAAACAGGAGCAGGAGGTCACAGGGCCGAGAATGAAAAGCAAACGCAGATCCACAAACTGTTATTTTAAGCCAAAGAAAAGCAGGTTACACAAGCCACTTCCATTTTTAAATGCCACCCCTCGGTGGCGTGGGGGCGACAGGGGAGACCTTTGCCCACTTGTCCTTTTTGCTAGAGATGCTGTTTTTCCACAGAGGCAAAGAGTAATATTTGAGAAAGAGGTTTTACAGATGCAATTACAGCGGGACACTGGGGCTTGGGTCTGCACGTGGGTAAACACGTGCTTTCAAACCCAGGGAAAAGTTTGGCTTGGCAGCCTTCGCTACAGAGTGTGGCTCTGATCCTAGAGAAAGCTGAAGCTGCAGAAACTGAAGCCATCTCCAAAGACAACAGTTCAGTTAGGGTCTCAGAAGGCTACATGCTTGTCACGCTGGGATGATGCTTCGCAGGACCACAGAGCTACCAAGTCCTCGGCGTCTCCGTGGGTTTTTAGGATCCCAGCCTTTAGGAAAACCTTACTGTCAGAACTTCACTTTCAGGTGTCACGTGTTCAACTGCAGCTACTAAGATACTTCTAGAAACTTCTAGAAAAAAATAAATATGATAGTTGTTTTTTTAGATTTTTATTTCAAAATGTCTACAGAGCAAATGATGCAGTAAGTTTTGTCAAAATATGAAGAATTTTGTGCTTTTAAGCAATACCTTGAAGGGGCGGGGTGGTAGATCAGTAAAACCCTTGCCGTGCAGTTGGTCATGAGTGCCTGAGGACAGACCCTCGCACAATCACAAAACACAAAGCATAGCAGTGGAGTCTATAATCCCAGCACCGAGGCAGCAGAGATAGGTCAGTCCCCAGAGATCAATGACCAAACAGCTCAACCAAATTAACCATTTTTAGCTTCAGTGAGAGCCATAGTCTCAGAACTAAAGGTCGAGATCCAGGGAGAAAATACTTTATGATAACCTCTGGCCTCAATATACACATGCATATATATATATATATATATATATATATATATATATATATATAACCTTACAGCATGTGTGTGCACACACAGACACATATATGCACACTTGTACACACATAAATACAAACAAGTCTTATAGCACACATACACACACGTATATACAGACAAGTGCTTATAGTGCATACACACATACATGCACACATGCATAGACACTACTTTAATAAGGCAGAGATGCTGGCCACAAGATAAAAGAAGGTCTTTGTAATGCATGCATCTAAATTATCTCTTATAGATATAAAACATGAACTATTAAAAATTTAAGTTGTTAAAAGAAACCAATTTTTAACATAATAGGTACAGTACATGATAAAATTGCTCAGGATCATCAGGGAATTGTGAAGTAAAACACCACTAAGACATCGCTAAGCTTAGCTTGGCATTCCCTGGCAAAGCCCTTGCCTAGCATGGGAAAAACCAAGGGTTTGATTCTCAACACTGCTAAGAAATTAAAAAAAAAAAAAAGGAGTCTGAGTTGGAGTGATGTTGAGGGATTAAGAGTGAGTATGGGAATCTGAGTTCAGTTCCAGCATCCATGTTGAAAGGCTCACATCTTCCCACTACTGAAGCTACTGCTTTACCATAGGCACCTTGCCCTCATTTGCACAGAATCCCACACACATGTAAACACATAATTGAAAATACAATAAATCTTTAGAACACAGTGTTACTTTGCACCTACAAAGCCAGTGAATGGACAGAAAGAACAAATCTTGGGTAAAAGAGAGCTCTGGTTGGGTAGTGTGTGAGCAAGAGCTCTGGTCGGGGAGTATGTGAGCAGTGAGTGTTCTAGTCATTGCTGACAGCTTTTACTAAGTTGAACAATGCAAGTACTCTGGACGAGTGATTTCACCTACAGAAATTTAAATGAAGGTTTGCATGCTAGTGTTTATATTTATAAGAGCTTTCTTCATAATAACAAAACAAACCAAAAAAACCAAAAAAACAAAAACCAAAAAACAAACAAACAAAGAAACGAAACAAAACAAAACAAAAAACGGACCAACCCAGCCATCAACAAGAAAATAAGTAACAAATCCAAGACTGGGATACTATGTAGCAATAAAATAAATCGAGGAATAAATCTCAAAAACACTGCAGGGTAAAGGTAGATCGTTGTAAAAGAACACATGGTATATAATCATGTTTCTACAAAGTTGTAAAATGGGTAGATTATTTCTGATGTCAAGCAGTGGTTATCTACAGAGGAGTTGGAGTTAGCTGGAATGAAGTATTTGCAAGTTTCTGGAAGATTCAAATTGCACCTTGCTTTGGATATTTTGTACATGCATATATAATTGTCCTAACCATATAGTCATCTGGCTTTTACATAACAATTTTTACCTCAACTTGAATCATTGAATACTTTGCCTTTTACTATCCAATTTAACTCCTTTAGAAAATCTCAGTTTGCATTCAGAGCACAGAGGCAAGAGAAATGAAAGGCAATGTGGGCACTAATTTCCTTTAAGAACATTATTCTATTTTTCACGAAGATCAAGAGTTTTCAAGAAACATAATTCTTTTTTTAAAAAAATCCTTAAATAAAACCAGTTTTCTGTTTTCTAGATTGACATAGGACAGCAGCACAGGGACGCACCAAGCAGCCTGGGAATTGCTATTAACATTAACTGTTGGTCGGGACACTACAGGAGCTACCTAGATATATAGACATCCATCTCATCCAAGTCCTTAAGATATAAAGCAGTGTGTGACGAGTGGGGAGCAAGGCACTGAGATCAGGCAGCTCTGGCAAGTCCCCCAAAAGCAGCCACTTCTCTGGAGCTCAGTCTGGGCACCTAGAACACTTCACCTGCTTGCCAGCTTTTGTAAGTATCCCCAAATTGGTATTACTATGCCTCAGTCAGAGTCAATCTTTCTTTCCCAGTGGCCCATTTCAGCAAGCTATGTGACCTATTTTTAATAATATATGTATGCATCCTTCAAATTTTCACACACATAAACATGTAAATCTTGTTTCTATGTTGCCTCCCTCGCACCTCCACGGCATCTTCCTCCCAACTTTGTCGTAGTTAGGGTTCCTACTATAGTACTAAAATACCTTGATCAGAAGCAAGTTGAAGAAAGGACTTATTTCAGTCTATAACTCTCAGGTCACATACCATTATTAAGGGAATAAGGAAGAGCTGAAAGGCAGGAGCTTGGAGGTAGGAGTTGAAGCAGAGACCTTGGAGAAGTCCTACCTACTCACTTGCTCCTCCTGCTCAGTTTCCTTTCTTCAACAACCCATCACTCACAACTACTGGCATCTTTCCACAGCAGTCTTTAATCAAGAAAATGCTCCGCAGGCTTGCCCATACCCAATATTATTCAGGCAATTTGCTCAATTGAGATTGAGATTCCTTCTTCTCAGGCAACTCTCACTTGTGTCAAGATGACAAAAACCAAGCCAGAACTTCATGTCCTTGTTTTAAATTTTCCAATTCATTATGTCTATATACACATGGATATGGGCCCATCCACAGGAGCATGGGAAACCTACCAGTCACAATACCCCCCACAAAAGTGTGACTCTACCTTAGGACCTAGCAGTCACTAATAGCTTCTCAGCTAGAGGTGGGAGATTGGAAGCCCCTCTCCTACCATGCTGGAATTTTGACTAGCTCCATCTTGCACCAGTCTTGTGCAGATGGCCAAAGAGATTGTGAGTTCCTAAGTACATGTCCAGAAGACAACATCATGTCCAGAAGACAACATCTCATAGCCCTCCCAGTTTCAGCTTTCATGCTCTTTCTGCCCCATCTTCCACAGTTGAAAGGGGGGGAAGATTCTGCAAATTATTAATGAAGCATCAACAATAATTCAGTTACGGTAGAAATTATTTTGTTACTCCAATGACTAAGGAGTCTGAATTCCTGGGGATGGCTCCTTCCCTTCCTAACTAAATGCCAACCGTCTGATGTTGGGAGAAGGCCCTGAGCTTTGACAAGCATAGTCGGTGGGTGGAACTTGCTCAGATGTGCAGTGGAGTTGGTGCTGGTGACCAGTAGGACTAATCAGTACACTACCCTACTTTCTGGTCCTCATGGGGCCCCAGGCATTCCTTTGCACACCACTGCTCAGTCATTTCTGCCAGTCGCGCTGTCCTTTTAAAGAAAGTGCAGAGCAGAAGCTTGTGCATTTCTCCAGAGAAACTTTTACCTAACCCTTGGATTACAGAAGCTTTTCTGTTTCCACAAATAGAAACCCTTGGCAGGCCCTGGGGAGCTAAGATTCAAATCCACAAGCACATTCATCATGGAATTAAAAACAAAATTGGGAATGATGGGGCGTGCACATGATGGACTCATGGCTGAGCAGTAACTTCAGTCAATACTGGAGAGTGCTGCCTTGGGAACCCTTAGGACTGAATGGGCTGAATAGAGACCAGAAATGGCTTTGGAAATTCCACTCCATGCCCTGTGATGAGTGATATGTCCTTCATCCTGGTCCACAAAACCAACACTTGGGAAAAGTATGCCACACATATGAATTCACCTCAGTTAACTCTCCCAGTACTAACATTCAATTCCCAGGATACAAGGTAGATATTTGCAATGCTGATGATAATCCAAAGACCAGGTTTCTACCTTGGAAACATCTTAAGACTATGAGACAAACACTCAGAAAGTCTATCCAGTCACAAAAATGGCCAGCCCTGAGGGAGGGGAGTAAGTAGGTCCTGGAATCCGTGGGGACATGGACTGTCCTTCCACTCAGGGGAATCAGGGTGTGTGTTACAATTCCCTAGTGAACAGAATCTATAGAATGGACATAGGAGATGTATGAAAGGAGATGTATTAGTTTGACTTACATACTACAGCTTTGTCCAACAATGGCTTTTTGTGCTCTGGAGAGGCTGGGAATTCAGCAGATAAAAACTGTAAGTGAGCACTCAATCAAATGCTTTCTTCTATAAGTTGCCTGGGTCCTTCCTTGTCTCTCTTCACAACAATAGAACAGTGACTGAGACGCAAAGCTTTTTTTTCCTTGCACTGCCTTTTATCTTGTATGGTGGGGCACTTCCCTTTTTTACAATGGGCCACCAGCCCATTTCAAACAACTGAAAAAGACAGTTCACAGGTGTGTCGTAGAGCTTGTTTGATTCCAGAGTCAGTCAGGTTGATAAGATCAACTATCACGGGGACCATGCCTAGTTTCTGCATCAAAGTAATGCGGCATCCTAAGTTATTGAGGATTGAACTGTGCTTAGCCAGAACCTTAGGTGGGGCCCTTTAACTAGAAAGTATTCCACTTTTGCCTTAAGCCAGAGATAGTAACAGTTGCTGTGTTCACAACACATCTCTGTCATGAGACTTCCATAGACAAGCATTGGCTGAACCAGAAGCAACTAGTGTGCAGATACCAAGGATAATGATGGCTATGATGCAGGCGTGGTGGCACAAAGACAAGGCAATAAAGATGACAAGACTTTCATAATACAACCGTGAGTTGCAGCCTTCCTCACCGCTTCTCTCCTGTGTGTGCATAAGGAAGATGTGTCACTGCTGGTGGCACTGAGGGCAGAGAAGTGGAGCTAACAGAGGAAGAAAGCTTCTGCTAGCAGCAGCAATGAAGTGGCCCTTAATGCTAGTGGGCTATGGGGAGGGCTTGGTGGATAAGAGTAGCTGCTGAGCAAGAAGCTGAGTTCTCTGTCATCCGTGGAAACCAATGGACTTGGCCATGCATGTCTAGAATCCCAAAGCTATGGAGGGTGGAGGGTGGAGAGTCACTGGAGCTTATGGGCTGTCACCCATCATAGCTCCTGGTTCAATGAGAGACCCCTGTCTGAGGGAATAAGGCAGAAACTAATAGAACAGGAAAACCAGCATCCTCTTCTGGACTGTACATGCATATGTGCATGTATGTGTAAACACACACACACACTACACAAACACATACAAGCACATACAAACACACATACATACACACACAAAAACACACACACACATACAAATACATGCACACCACACACACACATACATACACACACACCACACACACATACCTACATAAACACACACAAACACACACATACAGACACACATACACACAAACATACGCATATACACAAACACACACACAAACACACACACACAAACACACACACATACACAAACATAAGAGAGAGAGAGAGAGAGAGAGAGAGAGAGAGAGAATGATTAGAAATGAGATCAAATATTAGGAAACCAGCCTGGAGAACACCAATGTGGAGGGAATTTCTGCTTTGGCACATAATGAAAAGTTGAATTTCCAGGGTTAATAATCAGTAACATTGTGGTCCTGTCTCAGTGTGATGTTCTTTGTCGTGTGAGACTTTTATCGTATGTGTATGCAGTGTTTGAAGGCCTCTCCTTGGAGAGCATACCATTATCCTGTGGGTTGTTTTGATCCACCGGTGCCAGCGGCAACCATGATGATAGTTTGTTTCCATGGTACCGATTGGTACCGACTTGGTACGGATAGAATTTCAGGGCAGAATCTGCCAGCAGTCCCAGAAGACTAACAACTTTGTGTTTTATGCAAATTTCTTTAATTTCCAACTCATGGGAATTATATAAGCAAGTATAAGGCACCAACCCTCTTGTTACCAGTGTAAAAAGTAAAGGAAAACAACTTCCCAGTCTGCTATAATGTGTTCTTCAAATGTGGAAGACCTAGTCCTAGCTTTGTGCTACTAAGAGGTGCTGTCATATTTGTAGCTGGGAGCTCATGGGATGTCCTAGGGTACTTGCAGGCTGTGGCCTGGAGACCGTGGAATACCTGTCTCTTCCTCTGTCTCTCCTTTGCCTTGTAGCTGTCAGTCTGTTAGTATCTTCTGGAGCAGCAATTGTCCCGTGGTACACTGTCCTGCCACAGGCCCCAAAGCACAAGGACCACAGACCAAGGCTGGAATCTCCAAACTGTGATCCAAAACCAACCTTTCTTCCTTCTAAGTTATTTATCTTAGGTATTCTTTTGCTGCAACACAGAGCTAACTACATGTAGTAAAATTCTCTTCTATTAACTTGGCATATTTCCTAGATGTCCTCACAGTAACTCTTAAATAGATAAAACAAGTGTATTATTATCACTTTTCAAGCAAGATACTGAAGTCTTAGTACCTGTGGAGTGGTTTGAACCTAAATGGTGTTACCAGGAAAAGCCAAAACTAGAAGGAAGATCTTCTGACTGAAGCTATTATCATCTTTCCTCTGAATACCTAGGCTTTTAGCAAAACATTTCATCAAAATTATATATTACATCTTGCCAAAAAATTAATATGCTAATTCTTATTACTGGGCATTATGAAAAAAGTGTGTGTGTAGGCACACACATGTGTGCACGCATGTGTGAGTGCTTGCATGAGTTGTACGCATGTGCACATGCACGTGTGTGTGTGTGTGTGTGTGTGTGTGTGTGTGTGTGTGTGTGTGTGTGTAGACAGGCATACCAGGACAACCTTGTGGAGATGAAACTGGTTCTCTTTCCACGTTTTCACTTTCCACCTGGGTTCTGAGGGTTGGACTAAGCCTGTCAGACCTGTGTGTCTGTGTCATTGTGTGGCAAGTACCTGTATTCACTGTGCCCATCTTACTGGGCCCATTAACCTTGTTTTTAGAGACAGGCTCTCTATTGGACATGGAGATTGCTGATTCAGCTAAACTAGCTTGCTGTCAAACTCTAGAAATCCTCTTGACTACAACTCCTCAGAATCAGCCACCTGTGGCTTTTTACATGCATTCTGGAGATCTGCACTCATGCGCTCATGCTTGCCTGGCCGGCACTTTACCAACTGAGCCATCTCCTCAGCCCAATATTACTAAGTTCTGTGTTAAGGATGTGAAAGGAGCTCCCACAGCAAATGTAAATGAAAGTATCAAAGGTCCAGGCGCGTCTCTAGCTTTGCTCTACGTTCAGTATTGGGGTTGTTCCTTTATGCCCACTGTGCTCACAAATTTCCTGGTACTGTATCAATATTCGTGAGAGAACCGTATTACAAAGAGGAATGGTTTATTTGGGTTCACAATGTTGGAGGTTCCAGTCCATGGTTGACCCTGTCACCTTTGTGCCTATGGCGAGGGGGCACATCATGGTGGAAATAAGCAGTGGAACTGTTTACTTTATAGCAGGAAAGTTTACTTCATGCCTGGGATGTGGAAGAGAAGAGACTGGCATTATCCCATCCACTTCAAAAACATGCCCCTAAAATCCTAAAGTCCCCACTAAGGCCTCAAAGACTTTTATTTTTTATCACTTTCCAATGGTGCCAAGCTGAAGAAGTAGCTTATAGCACATGAGCTTTGGGAGATGTTTAGGATCAAATTTCTTGGTCTCAGGGTTCCCAGAACCAATTGTGGGTCGGTCAGTCTGAATGGAGGAGGCAGCCCACAAGCTCCCAGGCTCTAGGGTCACACAGTCAGGGAGAATTCAAGCCCTTTCCACTAGGTAAAATCTCAGTGAAGGTATGCAGCTCGAGTTGTCCTCTAACCTTCACACATACATACATGAACTCGCACACATATATGAGTGTATGTGAGCACTTGCACATAGGACATCTACCTCACTCCCAAAGTCTCACCAAATTTTTATGGCCTAATGCCTCAGGGAGATTTCATATTTGCTCCAGAGTACTCAGTTATGACTTTCATCCTTGGTAAAGCAGTAAGGCTCTCCCAACTGGCAGCAAAAGTATCTATCACTCCTTGACATTTGTGAAAGGGGAATGTGGAGAGATGACACTGGAATGAAATACCTATGGTTATCAACACCCACACCAAAAATCACACACTGCACCTTGCACATCGCACATTACACACTGCACACTGTACACCACATATTACACAGCGTGCAAGGCACTGCGCACCCCACACTGCACACCATGCACCGCACACCGTGCACTGCACACCCTACACTGCACACCATGCACCACACACCGTGCACTGCACAACCCACACTGCACAACCCACACTACACACCATGCACCACACACCATGCACTGCACACCCCACACTGCACGCCCCACACTGCACACCATGCACTGCACTCCCCACACTGCACACTGTACACCAAACACTACACAGCACACATTGCATGCCATGTACCACACACCACACACATGCTCACACATGTAGTCACTATCTCATCTACGTTGTTAATATAAAGGCCTTCATTTTTAAAATAATAAAGATTTGGCTCAGACTAAAATCTTATTCATGAAGTATCTATGGTGGGTGTAGAATGTTCTGCTCCTTAGGAGTCAGGCGTTTGGTCTAGTTACCACGCTGCTCCCCTAACCCCAACGCTTAATATTCAGATTTCAGTTTCAAATCATTAGTCACACTCCTGCTTCTCAGGGAAAAAATCCCAATAAGTAGAGCCAGAGTTGCTTGGCAAATGTGGCCTGCATGGTCTCACAGCACTGTCTTTTATGCAGTTAGCTCTTTAATTGACTTTGCGTGCATCCACTCCGTCCTCCAGGAAAAAGACATGGTTCCCAGGGATTGTCAAAAGACGCCTGTCTCCAGAGCAGATCTAATCCACTTGGTGCCATTGAAAACCCTTAAATGGCAGTTTTCATCTCATTTGTAAGAACTCTGAGTTCAAGTTACATTTAAATTCCAGTTGCTGTATCAGCTCTGTGGCAGCAAGCAGGGGTGGTGGGGGCAGGGGCAGGGGCAGGGTTGGGCTCATCTCTAGTTTTCTGTTATACACATTATTACCAGAAGCAGAGCTCTCTTATTGAAAGCTGTATCTACCAAGGTCTAGGAGGCAGGCTGTCTTTGGATCCAAACTCCTCCATGGCTGTTCCTAAAAACAGACATACATTCTTTCTTTCTTTTCTGAACAGCCTGTGTTAGCAAAATTTATTGGTGGGTTCTCTTTCAATATTATTAAGAAAAATTTGATCTGGAAGACACAATCCCTAGTTTCCCCGTGAACCAAAACAACACTGCATTGATAGCAGTGACGTCATGGTCTAAGTGACCCTCCAAAGTAAACAACGAGCACTACTGCTTTTTTTTTTTTTTTTTTTTTTTTTTGGTTTTTCGAGACAGGGTTTCTCCGTATAGCCCTGGCTGTCCTGGAACTCACTTTGTAGACCAGGCTGGCCTCGAACTCAGAAATCCGCCTGCCTCTGCCTCCCGAGTGCTGGGATTATAGGCGTGCGCCACCACCTTCAAACTCACACATTACATTGGGATGTTTTAGCCTTTGGACTTCCCACTCTATTATCTGTCCTGTGTATCTATCTGTTTAGATAAGACCCTGAGACCAACTGCTTTGTGTTAGCTTCCCAATCATTTTCCACTTAGACTATGGCCAGTCCACTTGCACATTAAAGGTTAAGAAAATTGAGAGAGACACCAGTTAGAACTTGAAAAAAAAATCAATTTTTCCCAGCCTTTGCTCCTTAAAGGATGACTCTGAGGCCAGTTATTTACTCATAAATGCCTAGGCCACAAGCTTTGGCATATCCCTGATGAGTTTGTAACTTCTTTAACCTATTTAAAGTATTCTGTCTACCACTTGGTTAGTTACCTCTCCTCAGTCCTGGCCTGCTTCTTCCTACACATTGTCTCTCCCAGCATCTCTCCCTGCACATATGCTTTTAGTCTCTCATTATTTCCCAGAGTCCTCTCTCTTCCTGTTGTGTGCCACCTCTAATTGGCCATTGGCTTTTTTTAAAATGCTATCCCAAAAGTTCCCTATACCCTCCCCCATGCCTGCTCCCCTACCCACCCACTCCCACTTCTTGGCCCTTGCGTTCCCCTGTACAGGAGCATATAAAGTTTGCAAGACATAGGGGGCCTCTCTTCCTAATGATGGCTGACCAGGCCATCTTCTGCTATATATGCAGCTAGAGACACGAGCTCTGGCTAGTTCATATTGTTGTTGGCCATTGGATTTTTTATTGACAGGTGATGCTTATAGGAGATTCTCTCTACAAGAACTTGTACCAGGCTCTAGAAACAGTACCTCTGTTAAGCCTCCCCCACAGCCTGTGTCAACCCAAAGGAGGCTTTTGTTACCTTATAGATGAGTGAGCCTGAGACTCAGGATCTTCAACGACTCTGTGAGGAGAACACTGCTGAAGGATCACCACCCAAGATTTAGTCACAAATTTTCTTCTTCCTTGAGCCACACTTTAGAGTCTGACATCAATAGGCAAGAAGAGCATGGCTTCTCCTGAGATGCATCCACCACCTCTCTCTGCTTATGTCTGTGTACCTCACACATGCAGGGCAGTCTCTGAGGCGCTTTATCAGACACACTGGGGAGCATTAGACATATTACCCTCCACAGGGAGTCTTGCAATATGTGGGCTAATGAAATGGTCAGGTCCAAAAGCTCTCTTCACAGGATTGATGTGCCCTCTCAGGGGTCAGAGTTCAGCTGTCCTCACTGAGAAGTACAAGTGCCAATACCTCCCCTTGCTGGTCTTCACATAAAATTAAATGATGTGGCAAGCTCCTGGCATGTGGAGATGTTCCATAAAAGTCACCTCTACTTTCTTCTACCTAGTGATCTCAGTGATCATCCAGGCTGGACAAACTAAAATGACTTATTGTATGAGTTACCAATGGTGACCAAGAACACGTAGAGTCCTCAGGGAGCCTCCTGACTCTAGGTCTATAGAGTTCTAACACAACACAGAGAGGCATACAAACACCTGGGAGACATGAGACCACTCAGGTGATATACAGCAACTCTGAGCAGTGAGTTAGAGCTTTGTGGATCTAGGCACTTCCATGACAAGAGGAAAGACCACTCAGGTGATATACAGCAATTCTGAGCAGTGAGTTAGAGCTTTGTGGATCTAGGCACTTCCATGACAAGAGGAAGTTGGAAGGGGATGATCTGATCCAAGCAACACTGGTCTGAAACGAGAAAGCCATTAAGAGATACACAAAAGGATGGTGGGCCAGACCCTTTGACACTACCCCTTGGCTACCCTGTGCAGTTCTGAGATACCTTTACATGGCCCAATTTATGGACAAGTCTTACATTTTGAAGAGAATAAATCCAATAACCTTAAATTAACCATAGGACTAGTTTTGTTCTCAATGTTACACGTAAGAAGACAAATTTGTGGGAGTCATGTAATTTACCTGAACCCACAGAGGTAGTGGCAGAGGGATCCGAGATTCAAACTAATTCTGCTTGATCCCAAAACATATAGTTTTTCCACTCAAGAAAGTGAATGTCACTCTGAAATCTAAGCCACGTAACTATAGGTGCTCTGGATGGGAACAACGATCAGCTTCCCATTGGGCTGCATGCATGATGAAATTAATAATAAAATTGTCCTTTAAATTGTTTTAACCCACCAATAGGGCCTTACTTATGACTACCCCAGAGTTAAGCAGCCACCCTAGAGTGACCACAAGTGGAACAGGTTCAAAGCACCTCCTCCACCACAGCCCCCACGCCCGCACCTCCTCCACCACAGCCCCCCACGCCCGCACCTCCTCCACCATAGCCCCCCACCCCTCCCCAGAAGCAAATCCTCAGTCTGTTCCTACCTAATGAAAGCACACGGGAAGCCTATCTGGAGGAAGTTCCAGGCTAGTGGATAGGCTCTCAACAGCACACTGCCTGGGATCGGATCCACATTTTCCCTTTTATTTAGATAAAGCAGGTTTAAAGTTATCTTCCCAAAACCTTGCCCACACTCAAGAGAATCTGTGAAGGGTGTTTCTCTTCTCTATTCAGAATAGTTGACACCAATGGAGGCTAATGGTTGAGACGTCGGTGGGTCCAGGAAGACTCTTGGAATAGGGGTGAGGTCCAGGAAGATCATGTGGCACTTGGGAAACAGAGCAGAATAATTCAGGTCAGGGTAAAACATTAATGGGAGGTGTCATAGAAACTGTTGCTGGCTGATGTAGGAGAGTGATGATACTTTCACAAGTCCCCTGGCCGTACTAGTGTGCAGCTCCCGATTATTACTCTTGTATGTTCCCCAGATTATCTACTGTTAGAAATGTTTATGTTGCTGGCAGTCATTGTGGAAGTTTAGGAATAGCAATCTCTTGGCTCCTCTTCACAGTGCTGATAAAGGTGGAACTCTGTCTTGCATATGAAGATGTGACTAGCTTTAGTTTACTCCATACAACCTCCTACACTACTTCCACCACCACCACAAAAGCAAAGAATCCTAAACAACAAATAACATAAGATAAATAAATAATAAAATAAAATAGTATAGTATAGTTTTCTGGGAAAAAAAATCTTTAATGCAAAGAGCACTCTAAAGCTTTCTTTTTCTTTTCTTTTCTTTTTTTTTCCTCCCAACATCTTCCTGCATGGAAAGGAACTGGATTTCATCATCCTCACGTCTTATCAGGGCGCCTACGGAAACAGAAAGACAAATGTAAGGCATGTCCTATGATGGATGACACCCATGGAGTTCTGTGAGAAACGGGGTATTTTCTAACAAACTGACAAAAAAAATGAACCTGGTTGTGTAACCATCAAAACAAACATAGGAGAACCACTAGGTTGAGTAGAAAATGCAGCTGCCAGATAGCAGGCTTAAGTCGGGGATTTCCCCCTCCCTGAGCAATTTCAATCAATTGTAGGCTAAGTAGGAGTTAGGGAATGATCTGTTTGTATAACACAAGGCGGTGACCTCTCACCTCCACCCCCTTTAGTCGTATGAGGTCTGGAAAAGTTAGAAAGATCCTCAAGCTTCCATGGAATCAACAACAGCCTTATCTCTCTGGTTGGTCTGTCAGCCTGCATTGAGTTCTTAGCTAATCTCAGTGCAGCTGAGCCTCTCTCCAGCAGGGAGGAGAAGGTTACTGGAGGAAGGGAACATGCTCACTGAAGCAAGATGTGCAGACAAGAGAAACAGAAGTATATTAACCCCCAGTTTCCCAAANCTCAAGCTTCCATGGAATCAACAACAGCCTTATCTCTCTGGTTGGTCTGTCAGCCTGCATTGAGTTCTTAGCTAATCTCAGTGCAGCTGAGCCTCTCTCCAGCAGGGAGGAGAAGGTTACTGGAGGAAGGGAACATGCTCACTGAAGCAAGATGTGCAGACAAGAGAAACAGAAGTATATTAACCCCCAGTTTCCCAAATGTGCCCAGTAACAAAATTCATCTGGAGTCCATGTCTTATAGTACATGGAAGAAAAAAAAATCTCAAAACTTTACAAGTGCCCAAGGAACTAATAAATTCTGCAGAGGACCTTCTGGAACTCCCCACCTCTTCAGCAATTCGTGAGATAAAGAGCATTCTAATGACTAATAGAAAGCCTCTCCTTTACTCCAGCATCACCATCACCCAGTGGAGGATGGCAGGCAATCACATGACCACTGATGTTGAGTGTCAATCAGACCAACTGCATTGGACATTCATGCAACTTTAAGACAAGACCTTGATCCTCTGGGTATATCAACTTCATCATGAGGAAATTAAAAATTCCTTTTCCATTGCCTCATGGTATTGTTGTAAACTGAAGTGAAATCCCATGGTATACGATCCATTGCCTAGGGAATGGTGCTATCCACAGTGGGCTGGAACTTTCCCCATTACTCAACCTAAGTAAAACAACGCCTAATAGACATACCCACAGGTCAACCCCATGTACGCAACCCCTCATTAAACCTCTCTTCCCATTTAATTCTAGGTTGTGACAAGTTGACAAAGCTGTCTACTGCAAGCACCATTTTCAAAGCAGGACTAAAAATAACTTTTGTTGAATCATAAACATTCCATTAAAAACAAAAGCCAGTACTCAAAATTTACTAAGGCTTCATCAACTTCTACTGATTAAAACCATTCTTAAGCTCTGGGAAAGTAAGCCTGATTGAACTTAAGACCATGTTTTATAAAAGGGGCACTATTTCTTATGTGCTTCCCTAGTACTGTGAGAAAACACCATAACCAAAAGCAACTTGAGGAAGAAAGGATTTATTTCAGTTTACAGCTCATGTTTCACAATTCAAGGAAGTCAGGGCAAAAGCTCAAAGCAGGAACCTAGTGGCAGGCACTGACACAGGTCATGGCGGAATGCCTATTGGCTTGACCCTTGTGGTTTGCTCAAGCTGGTTTCTTATACTATCTAGGGCCACCCATCTAGGATCACAACGCTGTGACAGATTTTGCATGGGTCCATATTGTTTAGGAGTGAAGTGAAATCCCCTAAGTTAACAACATATAAGATCTAATAGTCTACAAGTAATTGTCAGGTCTGGCTCCTCATGTGGCCTGCAGTGGGTCATACCCATATACCTACCCAAGTAGGTATAAACAGAAAGAACCTAGGTCCTGCAGGATGCTAGGTTAGTAACAGAACAGGTAAAAGGATGGCCTGTCCCTGTGAATAGCAAGACTGCTGAACCCTGCTAAGCTCAGGGTCTGCTTTCTTTACCATTTAGGTCCACACACATCAATCTCCAATCAAGAAAGTGACCTGTAGGCTTGACTACAGGCAGACCTGGTGGGGGCATTTTTTCAACTGAAGATCCCTCTTCCCAAATGACATAAAATCTAGCCAGCATGCATTATTAACAGAAAGCACTGTCAAATTATTTAGATGTCACAGGCTCATTATTTTATTGTTTGCTAGTGGCTCCTCTTAATGTGCTGCCCTGAGACCCTCCACAAGATACTCCATTACCAGTTATCACTTTATCTTTGCTGAGAAAGTTCTAGTATAAGAAAACCATCTGTTTCTCTCCAGTCCTCTCCTGAAGCCTGTCTAGTACTAGATAAAATATTGTCATCCTCCCCAACCCACCCCCACTGTGCCTCAAGGAAAAGCATCCCATCTAATATTCTCACGACCTAATTTCAGACAGTTACAACTATGCTTTGTTTTATGGACCGAATAATCCAGTACAGTTCAGGTTATAGATCTTGAATATGCAGATTATCATAGCTCATCTGCATGAGCTTAAATAATCATGTGATTCCCTATGAGTAGAGAACTTCCTCCTGCTGGTTTCAGAGCCATGCATCAGGAGGAACAGAAGCAATTAGGCAGAGAGAAGAGGAGGAGGTGACAAAGATTCATATATAAAATGTGACTAAGTTCTCCCTCCTCTGTTGCTAGATATGAGGACCCACAAAAAGAACCCCAAGTCCATAAATAAATAAGCACCTTTAGGTCAATCACTGATGAAGTAGAGTCCTTGGTCTTTCAACTGCCTGAAACTGACCTCCACACCTTCAGTTGTCTGGCAAGAAAACTTTTCTCAACAACTCTAAGTTAAAGCTCAGTGAGCCTCCTTGACAGTAATCATGAGAGCTCATGAGCAGGTCTGGGCAAGGTCACCCACACTTTAGGAGACAGTAATTTTGGAATGTCTTAACATGTTGGATTTGTATTAATTTCTCATGGCACCAACAAAATGCCATTTTCACACTTCTTTTCATACAATGGCTCAAGTTTAGGCAATGGCCCCTATACCTAAGAAACTTAAGTCTTGTATGGAACTGAAAACAAATGAATAAGCCCATGTTTGGGAGTGGGGAAATGAGAGATAGACAAAATATACCCCCATACCTAATTTGAATCTCGAACAAAAGTTGCTCATTAACTAGAGCAAAGTGTATTCAATATATAAGAAAATAGGCAATAACTAAAAATCTGTTTTGGAATTGTTAAACAACTCAATTCCCCACAGTGTCAAATATTATTAGTCCTTTAAGTACAATGAAAGATGGCTACTTTTGAAGACTGAAGTGTAAGCTAAGGCCTAAAACATGGCTATACGTATGCCAATGTTATCTGGACATACACTCCAGTTAATCCCCTGTCTCGTTCATTCAATAGAGAAAATCCCGCCATAACACATTTCCAGTGTTTTGTTTATTTGTTTGTTTGTTTGTTTTGTTTTTGCATGTAGTATCTAAGAGTTCAAGTTATAATCTTTAAAAAAAAATAAAACAGGAAGGTTTTTAATAGAAAATTTGTTTGGGGGCTGAAGATGGCTCTGTGGTTAAGACTACTTGTTATATTTGCAGAGGACCTGTGTTCAGTTCCCATGGTCCCGTGGCTAACTCCATCTGTATCTCCAGATCCAGGGGAGCCAACACCCTTTCTCTGGCCTCTTCGGGTACTAGCATATATGTGGTACACAAACATGACAAATAGGCAAAACGCTCATACACATAAATAAAAATTTAAAAATACACATTATTTTACAGAAAACATAAAATATACAGCTGTGATATAATAGAAGAATGTGTATCCAGGGTAGATAGACTCAGCCCTACCCGAAAGCACAGACCCTGACTTCTGTAAGAATTATGACCAATGAGAGAGTTAAATATCCTACAAACCCCACAGGGATGTGGTTTTCATTATTACTTTTTTGGTGATTCAGCCAGTGGAGAACATGACACACCATTTATGAGATGCAGAGGTTGGTGAGCTAAGAGTTTCTGAGCTAAAGAAAAAAATGTATGAGCAGCAATAAAGAAGTTCCTGTGTGTTTCCTGCAAACAACCACACGAAGCACAATGAAGTCCTGGAATCCCGGTCTAGACTGTAGGCTCCTTTCTATTCTCTTGAGAAACCCAGAGAAAAAGATCCAAGACAACAGTTGGGTAGAGATGTGACACCTATGACCTCTGTCACCAGCATTGTCTTTCTAAGCACTGACAAACACAGGCACAAGCCCAAGCTTCGAAGGAGATATAGCCAAGCGTCCCTCGAGGTTTTACGGGTCTGTTTCTCGCTGCAACATCAACATATGTTATATATTTCTAGGCCTTGTGCAGCCACAAGAAACAGATGCTTCATGGAATTAAGGGCATGTAGATTTATTTTGCTCGAGTCGACACGGGGAAATAAAGGAGCAGAGCATTATGGGTGAAGCCTTTAACATTTCCATCACACCACCTGCATTCCCACTCAGTTCAGAGATTCCTGGGGAAGGCGGCCTGACCCCTCTTTCAGGCCAATGTTACTCAAAACCCATTACTGGAATACTGCCCCAGTGGGATGATCTGAACTTGTAAGACCATGCATATCCTTTGTTCTCATCTTTCCTTTCTTCCTTTTTCATATATAAGCAGCTGAATTATTTCAAGATTTTAGAGAAGTACAGAGAATAATTTATTGAACTTCCCCATAATCACAACATAGCTCATTAAAATTTACTCTTTTCAGATTAATCATCAAGTTATAAGAACTGCTGAAAGTAGGTTATTAGTCCCAGACAGTGAATAGACACCTTTAATGTCTATTTTCAAGCTTAGTTGGTATTTATTAGGAAAAAAATTAATAGAGATTTGAGAAGAGCATTTAGAATTAAGGAGAACCCGGTGTAAGAGAAGGACACAAGTGTGTGCCCTGGAGCCACCACAGGCTTTCCAAGGCAAGTTCATTTAAGTTTTTAAAATATAGAAAAAGTTAAGCTGCATATAAAAGTTTGTCTATAACTTAGCAGGGGTAGGAGATATAAGTCTATCCCAGGCTTCATGATGAACACTAGGCTAGCTTCTACTATAGTGAGATCCCAAAAAGCAACAAGTAATAAATGAAAGAAAGCAATATAGAATGCACATTCGGGTTGAACAATGCTTTGGACCCCCTCTGTCATAACCTTTGCTACAGAATTTACTGCATGTTTATTCAGTGTTCCAAAGAGAAGGCAGAGGAAGATTTGCTGTGATTCTTGTCTTAAAATTGAGTCTTTGAGGAAGATGCTAGCAGTCTGTCTCCATCTCTCTGATCTTGTCTACACTGAGCATTGTCTTCCTTTACTAAAAGTGAATAACTCATCCTCACCCACACCCTTCCCTCAGCTTAATAAGGTCCTTACTATTAAGACTATTAAAGTGTTCTGATACATCCACGCCCATCTTGACACCAACCAGAGAACACAGCCTCAGCCTCTCCAGCTTAGTAAGTACTCAGTTATCCTCTCCTCCAGCTTAGTAAGTACTCAGTTATCCTCTCCTCCAGCTTAGTAAGTACTCAGTTATCCTCTCCTACAGCTTAGTAAGTACTCAGTTATCCTCTCCTCCAGCTTAGTAAGTACTCAGTTATCCTCTCCTACAGCTTAGTAAGTACTCAGTTATCCTCTCCTCCAGCTTAGTAAGTACTCAGTTATCCTTTCCTCCAGCTTAGTAAGTACTCAGTTATCCTCTCCTCAGTAGTGACCCACAGACCACTTGGTCAGTGAAACTACCTTTTCCTGACGACTGTCTCTTTTCCACTTCCTGGCTCCATTTTCTTTCTTATCTCCATCTTTCTGAGCACACTCTGAATTCTTCATTGCCAAATCATCGAGCAAAGAAATATTGAAGAGCAGCCAAGAGAGTCAAGGTCTTTCTTGAATTAAGCTCAAGTTTTCTTGTAAAAATATGCACTAACTGTTTAGGAAACGACTTCTTATTTCCACTGATGTCTGGCACACTGAGGCCACCAGAATGCAGCAGAGCATAGCTAACACACACTGACTGTACATGGAAGCAACTTACAAAGGGGTGAAGATGTTCCTGTCTCACTTTCACAAGTGGAAGGAAGAATTGGTTCAGAAGTCAATTTGTCTAGATTCAAACACACATGACTAGAAACCGACCTCTGGGCTTGGTGCCAGCAGGTATGCTTTCTGCTACGACAGGTTGCTTCCCTTGTGACTGGCCATCCCTTAGGCCTTATCTCAATGAAAGCATTGCATGAAAAAATTCCCTTGAAAGGGTATATAACCTATAATATATTCCAAAGCCACAGAAAGAACCTAGAATCTAGGCCAGTGGCCCTATAGCTCAGTATATTGCCAACAGACTATTTCAATAGGAACAATGAAAATAAATTAATAACTTACTATTTAAAAACCTTAAGAGAAAATCTGTGCAGAGTTTCACTGATGCACTTCATAGTGATGTATCCAAAGCCTGCTCAGGTTTACATACAGCCATTCCAAGGACAGGTAGAACTGTCTTAGAGAAAAAAGAAAGACATTTCAAGGAGTGTGGGTAGATAATTTTAAACTTTCATTTGGAACACATCACAAAGGATTGGGCTGATTCTCTACTTCAGTGGCAAAGTGTCTGTCTGTTCAGGATGGGAAGACCTTGGCATTGAAAAAGAAACTGCCACAGAAATTCATTAGCAAAATGCATTCTTATGACCAAATACAGAGTTCACTACCTCAGAGATGGACTCAAACATTTAGTTGACTCTATTGGCAACCAACACTAGTGAGCATGGACCCCAACCTTTCCATTGTAATTCATATTTTCTAGTTCTAACCACAAATGCAAGATGGTGGTGGGTAATATAGCAGTAGAGGACATTTTAAGGAAGGAAGTTTCTACTCTTCCATATTTTGAATTTTACCAAAAGTTCAAATTTGGAGTCCTTTTTGTCAGGTGAAAGTTTGAGTCATATCTCACCCTCCCCCAAAGAGTCCATCCGTCTCTGCCTCTGAACATGCACAAATTGAATTCTGAAGCATGTTTTATTACTGTTTCTTCAGGATAGTGAAGGAGTCTTGGAATTTAACATTCCTCAAACCTGAAGACATTAAAGGCCCACTGTGTCCCACAAAATCGAAAGCATCTGTCCACGGTGCATTGGGACTTCCTGTGGGAAGCATAAGCCTTAAAAATGTCCATTTCTACCGCTCATCTGAAAGATGTAGGGCTTAATATTCCATGGTTTACACAAGTAGGGAAGGCTGTCGGAGGGTAGGTCATCCCTGTAGCTTTGTGTGTGTCAGCCTAAAGGTAGAGGGGAAGGTGGTGAGCATCCAGATGTGCTTAGAAACAGATGTGCCTGACTCTTGTGGACCCAATGACTTGGGAGCAAAAGAGCAGTGTTCGATTTCACACTCCACCTCCCTTGACTTGTTTTAAATGCCATTGTTAAATGTCTGCAATTTCTGTCAAGGTCTTTGCCTATTTCAGTTTATGTATGCTTTTTGTCCTATTTTGGATTGTGTCTCACAGTGAGATAGAGCTGTACATAAGTCTACATTTTTTTCCTTTTGGAGTCATAGAAACTCTATTTCCATTCTGTTGCTTGTTGTACTTTTCCTTTTTGTTTTTGTTCTGGGTTTTTGTTTTGGTTTGGTTTGGTTGGACTTAGGTTGATTTCTATGTTTTACATTTCTTTGTGTACATGTGGATCTGTGTCTATATTCCACATTCTGGGGGCAGGTGCCAAAGGTAAACAGAAGAGGGAGCTGTATGCTCTGGAGCAGGCAGCAGTGAGCTCAGATGTAGGTACTAGGAATTGGAACCTGGTCACCAGGGGCTTTTACCACCATCTCTCCTGCCCTGAATGTCATTGATTTAATCTTTTGTGGAAAGGAGTAAAGAAAAAAATTCAGAATTTCTCTAAATCAAAGAATATGAAACATATCACATACGTGTCAATGTGTACTGCATGCGAAGGCTTGCTTCCGCTGCAGTCCTCTTGTACCTCACAACAGACAGTGTTCCTGTCAAACACCATCAACCAGCAGGTGCAAACTACTTCTGCCCATTTCTGGCAAAATCCTTCATGGGGGACTGAGTTAGAGCCAATTCCTTAGGCCTTGACTGTCTTTGACTAAAAACAGTCTCCCCAGACAGCCACTAAAGAATGTATCAATTTGGGATCAAAGCTCCAACTTGTCAATCATTTTTACTACCGTCTACAAGGGCAAAGAAAGCTGAAATATTGAATAATAAGCAGACAAGAGCAATGAAGTCAGAGACAAAAGTAGATTGGCTCTGCAGAACTGTCCCCTGAGCGATGTGTTAACTACCACTTATATTTCTTTTAAAAATTTGTTTACGTTTCAATACCATGCAAAATCATGTTAAAATAATTTTCACTAAACTGATTAAATACCGAACCCAGATATGACAGCCATTTTCTCCCTTGTACACTGTCTCACTTACAACAACAATTCTAAAATGTCACTAATTATGAGTTATATACAATAGTATCACTGAACTTCTCTCTGGGCTTATGGTAATTTTTTTCCTTCTTGAGTCTTTATAATGATCATTACTCTAAATATTGTCATTGAGTTAGAGTAACAATTTATTTATCTATGATTGAGCATGTCTATTCTTAGACATCTTAACATTAACTTTATAAAACCGGTCACTCCATCTGCAAAGCAGAAGTAAAACTCCTTATAAGATTAAGCATGTTAATGAGTGCAAAGCATCTAAGATGAGGGCTAGCACCCACACACATATTGAGTTACATACACAGATGTTTTCTCAAATACATTTTATCAGAAGTTTGCTTATTTAATGAACATCACTTATGCTTTGATTTTTCTTTCTTTTTACATTATTAAGAATGCTTCCCAGGAGTAAGACTTCTAAAGAAAATCATTTAAAAATTAATTTATCCTAAATGAGAAATAATTCTATTCACAACATGGATTAAATTAGCAGCTATTGAAAGTGTTTAAATGTCTACTGTATGGAATACCCCACCAAACACATTATACTGTCATGGCTGGGGCTGCTGAGTTGGGGAGTGTGGGGGTAAGACCACTTGCTCTGCAAAAATGAGGATCTGAGTTTGAATTGCCAGCACCTGTATAAAAAAAAAAAAAACCTGTCATGGCTGTTCACACCTATAACCACAGCTATGGGGGAGCAGGGACAGGTGAAGCCCAGGGACTTCAAGATCAAGGTGAGTTCATCTGAGGTGAGGGTTAGTCCTCACAGCCTGACCTCAAAAGCAGGAACAAGAGGAAGCCAATGAGTTGGTCAAGAAGCACTCAGCCAGGCAACTGCTTGAAGACATAAAAATACAACAAGAGATAGAACCATAATAAATGCAAAAGCAGGCGCCGTCCATCAGTCCGTCCGTCTGCGCTCCCTATTGAAGTGATCACACGGCTCCTGCACATGGGGGCTCCTTGCTCTCTCTGTGTTTAAGCTAATCATGGTTTTCTTACCTGAGAATCCCTTTCTCCTGAGCATGCTTTTCTGTACCAAAGCCACCTTCTTTTTTTACTTCTTTTACTTCCTTCACCACCCTTCCCTGATCAGCTCAGGATTAACAACTTTGAGTTGAGAGTTCATTGTATGGGTGTGATGGTCCAAGAGAGAGGTTTTCTGAGAGGCACCGTGTAATCCAATGAAAATACAGGAACTGAAGGCTTTTAAGAGGAGGATCTTAGAATATGCTAGCATGTTGAACATGTGGCAAAGAAAGGATACTCAGAATGGTTCCATTTGAGGTAATTTAATGCCGTGGGGGCAATTCTAAGAATGGCTTTTAAAGCTGGAACAAGATGAAGTCAGATCCAGGAAAGATCCCTCTATGTATTGTTGTCTCCAGGGGACATTGGTTTAGACCCACAGTGTCTGTGTTTCCACACAATGGCAGATGTAGATCACACCATGGCTGCAGCAAGCCCACCACAATCTGCTCCTTCTGCAGACATAAAGACCACCTCCATGTTGTTTGTTGCTTCCACCACAAGTACCTAAATCAAGGGGAAAAGCAAGGGACTCATTCTTTTAGAGTTCAGAGAGTTAAAAAGCCTTCCCAGCGTAACATAAAGGCTCATGGCAGGATTGCTCTCTGTGCCTTGAGAAGTTTCCATTGTGGGCAATTCCATAAGAAAATAGACTTCTGTGTCTTTCATGGGTGACCATTCCTTTATACAATGGACTGTCTGGGCTTCTTCCTGTTTTCCAATTGGTTAAATTTAGAACGATTGTTTCCCATCTCTTGTAAGATCTGATGTCTAGGAAAAGTTAATGCCTCCATGTGATACTGGGATCCAGCAAGTCTGTGCTCCACACTTGTAGCCAGGGATATCACCCAAATCCTGGCTCTTTCCCTAGGGTTTCCCACAAGCACAAAGACTATTTTTCCTGCTGCTTGATAGTTTGATATTTCATAATATAAACTAAGTTTTCTGTCATCTTAACACAAAAGAACTCATTTTTAAAAATAAAAACAAAACCATTTATTTTTAGAGACAATCTCTGTATTCATACCATATATAACTTTAAAAATCAAACAATCTATGACAATTGTATTAAGAATAGAAAAACACATTTAAGCAAGGATGAAAGAACATTTCCCCTAATGCCTACAGATGACCACTAACAACTGTGGTGACCATTGTGGTCTTTCTAGATTCCATATGAGATTTAGAGAAAAACCAAAAAAAAAACCAACAAACAAACAAAATCACCCACTCAGATCTCCATTTACGTGCACAAATCACAAAGTTGTATTTTTTCTGTAGCAGTAGATGGCGACTCTGCGGTGTGCTTTTATCTTCCCGTGCCAACAAAAACACTTCTATACTATTTGGGGAACACATGACCTTCTTTGTGTACAGGTATATTCGGGTATGTGCAAGTACACTCGCGTGGGTGTGTGGAACACAAAAGATCAACCTCAGGTGAAGTCCACCTTGTGTTTTCAGACAAGGTTTCTCACTAAGACCTAAAGCTCACAAATCTGGCTATTAGAGCAGGCCAGGGAGCCCTGGGAGCCCTCTGCCTCAGCTCCCCTGGCTCTGGAGTTACAAGGGCAAGCCAACACTCGTGGCTTTTTCTGTGGTGGCTGGAGATTGAGCTCAGGTCCTGAAGCTTGTGCATGGGTCACCTCCCAGGCCATCTACAATCTTTGCAACTGTATGGATAAAGCATGGTTGAGGAATGAGGCTCTTGCCTGTAGTTATAACTCTAGGACTGATGTGCAGAGTGTCTAAGAGTTTGAAGCTAGTGTGAGCTACATAGTGAGTTCCAGGTTAGACTGGACCTTGGCTCAAGAGAATCCAAACAGAAACAAATAAAATGCGACCTGTACCAAAGAAAGGGATTTCCCATTATGATTTGTAACTTTCTTTTCCTTACAATTATAGGATATGCAAATTAATCTCCCAAAAGAGTTTAAATGCTGCTGATGCTTTCAACTCACCACAGATTGAGACTAGACACCTGAACTTGGCCTCCAGAGTCTGGATTCTTCGTAAAAATGCACCTGAGGGGTTGACAAGGAGGCTCAGTCCAGTAAAGTGCTTATCATATAAGCATAGAACCTCACTTTGGATGGCTAGAATCCATTTGAAAACAGCTAAGTGTGGCAGTAATCGCAGCCCCCAGAAGTAGAAACAGGAGGATTCCTTGTGCTGACTGGACTCTCACGTTCCATAGACAAATTAGCAAGCCCAAGCTCTGTGTGAGACACTGACTGAAAATAAAACAGATAATGGAAGACACCCATTCGTTTGTTTGTTTGTTTGTTTGTTTGTTTTCTTTGAGACAGGGTTTCTCTGTTTAGCCCTGGCTGTCCTGGAGCTCACTTTGTAGACCACGCTGGCCTCGAACTCAGAAATCTGCCTGCCTCTACCTCCCAAGTGCTAGGATTAAAGGCCTGTGCCACCACTGCCCAGCAAGACATTCTTGAGTCCTCTGGTCTACACACACACACACACACACACACACACACACACACACACACTCACAGAGGAGCAAATCCAAGATGGTCTGATGCAGAAGTGAAATCGCCAAGGCTGGCACTCTGTCCTGTCAATGCCCTGGAGCTGTTTCAAGCTTCCTGGCTTCCAGCGGAACATCTGCAGGCATTCCCCCACTCCACTGTCTAAGACAGAGAAAGTAAACTTCTGCTGTAGAGAAAGCACATCACTTCCCCAGTCTGCTTGCTTTCAGCCTCGTCAGCGTGCAAAGGTTTTAGTCTGTTATACTTTCCTTCAATCAGGGCACACCTCAGAACAAGCCAGTTCTAGAGTTAAGAATTCAAGGGGTCTTAGAAGGCACTCCATAGAAGGATTAATAGCTTGGCTCACCGGAAGTGTTTTCACTTTCATTTATTGAGATCAGCTAGCTTCATTGATGACAAAATAGCCAGATGCTGTTCCTATTTGTGATGGTTTTGTCACTGTCTTTGATTTGCGGGTTCTGAAGACAAGAAAGACTTCACTGGTTCTCCGGGTCACTGGCTTTTCATCCAGTAGAAGACCGAATCCTTTTTCTGAGAGATGCTGATATTGCAGAGACTAGAGGGACCCATTTTACTCTCTTCTTCCAGGAACAGGTTTCAACAATCCTGAAAGGTTCGCTAACATGGTCAGGACTGTTTCACCTTCAGGGATGTTATTATGATTTCTGAACTCCCTTTCCTAGTCATTCCTGGGTCTCTCTTGTAAGCAGGGCCTCCTAAACTCTACCTTCCAATCTTCCTCCTACAATGTTAACCCAGTTCTTTTTATAGCCATCATTTTATTTACATTTATATTAATTTTGAGAATTTTGTATATGAAAATTTTGCTTATAGCAGCATTTCTACCCCACCCTCTCCCCTCTCCAGTGCTTTCTGTGCCCCCAGCCCTTCTCAAATTCATAAACTCTTCTTTTTATTATTACATGCTTGTGAGTGTGTGTGTGTGTGTGTGTGTGTGTGTGATATCTACTGAATCCATTTGTTATTTCTCATAGGTACATATGTTTAAGACTGACTTGGGATTGAGTAACATATCAGGGGACTCATCTCTAAAAATGGCTGTGTCTCCTTCCTTCAGCAACCATAAACTACTTATAGATTTCCACCTAGGGGTGGAGCCTTGAAAGATTCCCCCTCCTCTTTGGAATGTCAACTAGTGTTGTCACAGTGGGGTCTTTAGGTGAGCATATCTTCAATCTCTTTGTCATATATAGAAGACACTCTCTCATAGGGGACGTTCTGGTTGTCTGATTCCTATAATCTTTTTACTCTCCTTTCTGTAACAATGCCTCTTGTATCCAGAGTAGGAAGTAATCCAGGCATTATTACAATTTTATATTATATTCTCCATACTAGAAAATGAGAAGAAAATCAGATAATATGATCTAGAAGAGTTTTTAAAAGACTTTATAACTGTTTCAGATTATGTTAGAGTCCTCTGCCCCAGCAGTAGGTTGACATTCCCTATTAGGTATTTCTGAGGCTAATACTAGTTAAGTTTTCCTACACATGCACCAACCAATAGAAGGAATATCCAGCTCTAAGCTGTAGATATTTAATAAATATCTGTCTTCCTCATGGTTTAATCTTCTTTGAAATAATAGATGTTCAGTTTGGTTAGTTTTGTATTAAAATAGATAGCATCAAATGACTTCCTGGTGTTTTCACTAGAAGGCTGACTATGTATTCCACCAATTTCTAAGAACAGATTCTTTCCCATTCATTGATTTTTCTCACATACAGTTTTCTCCTTTCAGGAAAAAAAATGTCATTTTCCATGTCTTCCCTGCCTTATCACCTCTGAGAAATGTAAAGTTCTTTGTCAGCCTTTTGGAAGAAGCGAAATATACTTTGAAGTAAATACTGCATTACCAGACCAGGGAATTCATAGTGCATACAGATCAGTTGAGCAATTCCTCATCATAGAAGCTATCTTTCTCAATACTGATGACACACCATTAAGGTTAGACTTGGAAAGAAAGGAGATTTCCAATTGTGTTTGCCTTTTCATTCCAACTGGGTGTACAAGCATAAACATGTCTAACGAAATCACTATGTTTGTTAGCGCTCTTATGTTTAGAGAAATGGACTTACTCATTTTGCCTGTGTATTCATCCAATTGATTTTTAGGTAGTTACCCTTCTCCTCCATCAAACATGTCCCCTTTCAGCCTCAGCTGCTCTGCCCCTTCCTGCCTCATTCCCACATGGGTGGAAGCCGAGTCTGACCTGACACCTGGGCTGACCACAATATGGTATTTCTTAGAAAGATCCAAATGAAATGGATGGGATGGTGAAGACAGGAGTATTATAGATCTCTGTGTCATGTGTGTTTCTTTTATACAATAAATATGAAAGCTGCCATCCTGACTTATTTTATGCCATGGAATAGACTGCTTCAGGCAGGAATGCCCCCTTCTCTCCTTCCTTCATCATCCCCAGTCTTTCTCTTCTCAGTGTTTTCCATCAGAGTGACTGGCAAAGAGAGTGGAACAAGAAGTCACCACCTACAGTGTTCTGAACAGAATCAATGTCTGGCACTTTACAAAGTAAGACAGAATGTTTTATTAGCTCTTAACACTTTTCACACACTTCCTCAAGGAGAGAAGGCAGACCGGGGGAGGTAGATGGCAAAGAGGGTCAGGAACCTGGCTAGCTTCTCAAACCTACCAAGGATGTTTAGTGACTTTGTAGCACTTCCCTACTGATGACTTTGGTTAGATTTCTCTACATTGTCTGAACAGATTTAACCTTTCTGCTAATAAGTGCAATCCAGAATTGCAAACTCCCTTCCCTGAAAGCAGAAGCCAAAGGGTTTGGTCATCTGGGTCCAAACAGATTCTAAAGGAGGTATATGGCTCTTAGAGTCCCAGAGTGTGGAGCCACACCCTGGACCTGAGAATTCAGACCCACTCCTGGATCTCTACCAGGTTTGACAGTGAATTCTAGAGCCTAATGATTCCACCTCTCAAGTGCTGTGGTTTCAGGTTCTGCCTCCCAAATCTTGCTCCCAAGGATTCTTCCTTCCTTCCTTCCTTCCTTCCTTCCTTCCTTCCTTCCTTCCTTCCTTCCTTTCTTTCCTTCTTTCTTTCTTCTTCTTTTTTTAATCTTTAATTATTTTGTTTGTTTGTTTGGTTTTGGTTTTTTGTGTATTTTTACAGTCTAGTCGTTATTTCCCTCCTGTTCTGCCCTCCCATAGTTCCTCATCCTATTCTTTCTCCTCCATCTCCAAGAGGATGTTCCCACCTCCCCCATTCCCCTCAGCCTTCCCCACTCCCTGGGACCTCAAGTCTCTTGAGGGTGAGGTGCATCTTCTCTCACTGAGGCCTGGCCAGGAAGCCCTCTGTTTTATATGTGTCAGGTGAAGACCCAGAAATAAAACCACATACTTATGGACAATTGATCTTTGATTTTTAAAAAAAAGCCAAAAACATACAATGGTAAAAAAAGAAGCATCTTCATTAAATGATGCTGGTCTAACTGGCAGTCTGCATGTAGAAAAATAAAAATAGATTCATACTTGTCATCTTGCACAAAGTTCCAAGTCCAAGTGGATCAAGGACATCAACATAAAACCACATCCACTGAATCTAATAGTTGAGAAAGTGGGAAAGAGCCCCGAACTCATGGGCACAGGGGGAAATTTCCTAAACAGAACTCCAATGGCTCAGGCTCTAAGATCAAGAATTGATAAATGGGACCTCGTGAAACTGAAAAGCTTCTGTAAGGCTCCCAAGGATATTAAAATGAAAACTAATGGCACCCATTTGAGAGTGTCCTTGGGCTCTCTTGCCTAGGACTTTTTTGTAGATACCTCTGAGTTAAAGCTCCACCCACACTCCAGGAGTGGCAAGGCAGAGTCTATTGAGCTAATGAGGTCTTGGTGTTTTTTGTTGTTGGTTTTGTTTTAATCTGGAGGATCTGCCAAGGAGTATTTATATATTTCCTGAATTCATTCATACAATACACTGATATCTAAGGCTATGGTGGAGGCCTAACCATGCCCTTGCTAGCCCTGATGAACACACTGTATCTGGTAACCTTGTAAGCCACACTGGATGGGTTTGATTTGCTCTGTGTCCTGAAGGTTTGCCTGGGAAGCAGAAACTCTAAATACTCAACTTGTAGAATATGGATCAGAACCTCTGGAGCATAGAGTACAGAGTCATATCCCTCATCTGTCCACCAGACACGTGGAAATGGGTCCAAGCATATTTATTTATGAGTCACAAAATGAGTGATATATATATATACATATATATATATATATATATATATATATATATATATATATATATATATATATATATATATATACCATTTTGTGACTCATAAAAATATGGTATATATGTATATGTATATATATCTGTATATATATATACATATATATACCACTCATATACAATCTCTGAGAGGATTATATATCTTCCCCATTAGAGAGAAAGTACACAGGAGACATGAAAGTTACCCTCCCTTGGGATTCCCTCTGATTGGAGTCAAGCCTGATTGAGGGAGGAACTTTTATATTATAGTGATATTATATTATATTATATTATATTATATTATATTATTATTTTATATTACAGTGATATTATATGAAATGTTCATGTGGATAAACTGAGCTTATTCAAAAGATGAATCATTTATGGACATCCCAATTTCCAAGAACTTTACAGCCCATAGGCCCCGCTCCTCACACTCACTATCTTGAAATGCAGCAACTAAATTAAAATTAGAGACATTGTACAAGAAAACTGATTTCGTATTTTTAAAATGTCAATATGTTCAAACATGCACACCTGTCAGAACATTGTACACTCACAGCCTAAAAGTAACACAAGGCTTCATAGTTCTGCTGTGGTTAGCTTTAACAAAATGAATACCCCTATTCAATTTCTTTTTCAACGTGGCATTATTATAAACATTCCAAGAAAAAGTATCCAATGTTAAAATAAGCTTCCTTCTCCTGATTTACTTACAGACCCACTTCCTAGAGAGAAACTCCAGGTAGAATCTTCCAGAATATCCATCAGGTTACAAAACTATCCCTCGCATAGCTTTCCTGAAGGTGGTGCTGCCGGGTCATGCTCTGACTCACTCTGCACCTCAGCATTTCCATCGATAAAATGGTGTTCATTCCTGTTGGCTGCCCTGTTCACTTCACGTGGCAAGCGAAGGCCAAGTGAGACCCAGGAGAGAGGGCGACCTGGAGTCTGCCAACTCAGACTTAGCCATTATTTGATCAGGTGTCTCAGTCAGAAGGAGCTGTTTCTCATTTTTCAGGGACACATTTGCAATACCACATTTATGCTATAAAACTCTGTCTTAAATGTTTCCCAGAATTTAAAACATATCCCTTTGAAAAGTTCATAGACGACTTCTTCTTCCTTTCTCCTCAGGACAAACTTCATTTTTAACATGTTTCCTAGCCCCTCCATACTCCTCAAGTGATCTCATAAAGTCCTTCCTAAGAACAAACGTCATTTATTTGTTTCTTTGTTTGCTACTTACTTATTTATTTAAACTTAAAGAGCAGAAAGGGTCTCATGACCTTCCCAGTATCCCAGAAGCCTGTGGTAGCAAAGCTAGCGTTAATAACTCTGGGGTCCCTCTTTCTTCTGGAGGCTGTACTATCCATGTGGAATATGTCTGCATGTACCAGCAAGCTGATCCTTTAACTTTTCCAGGATCACTGTGATTTCCTTGGGATTCAGGTGGGGATGTAGTGTAGGGTTCCTTTAAAAGACCTCAGAGTCTCTACTGACAGAGCACCATTTCTGGTTGTGTGGCCTCTGATTAGCCCCACACTCAGACACTTGCTGAGAAGGTGAGGAAAGGTATGGAGAGAATGTATGAGGATAGATGTAGGTTAAAGGTGTCAGATGATGAAGCCTAGTGACCCTATTCTATAACAGTAAAGAATCTTTATGGACTTTCTTTAACATGAGTTATAGTAATGCACTATTTGAAAATAGGTATTTTGTTGATGGCACTGTGAGTTTAATCTTGGTTTAAATGTTTTAGTATTTTCCCTTCCCAGATTCCAAACAGATTTATCTCAAAAAGTGTATGTTTGCTATTTTGCAAAGTGTTTGGGAAACACAGCTTCTGGTTTTCTTGAGTAACAATGGAGTTTTCTCATAGTATAGTGTTTGATAAACATTTCATTTAGTGGTGATTTGATGATGATGTTGGTGATGATGGTGATGATGATGAAGAAGGTTGAAGTGATGATAAGTTTTGTAAATTAACCTGTTCCTCAATGTATTTATGATGAACTTTTACATTCAGTATGACTACTATGATATCTAAGCCCCATATTGTTTCTATCAATGAACAGACTTGTGCTAGAATTACCAGAGCACGTGTATGATCGTTTTTAGTAGATTTCTGTATATCAGAATTTATAAAGAGACCCTTCATCTTTCCAAATGTTTTCCCCTTATTCCCTTATTATCAGAGTGACTTCTGATTGATATCATTTTTCTCATCTTCTCTTAAATCAAAGAAGCCATCATTGAAATGTAACTTAATCTTCAGAGATGAAAATATCATTCTCTTAAATGTGTACACATTTTGAAAAAAGCATCTCTAATTCCATCCAGCTTTCTGTCTCCATCTCATTTCCATATCTGATGAAACAACTTAAGGGAGAAAGAGGTTGATTTGGTTCATGATTCCAGGTTATAGTCTATCATTGTAGGGAAACTGAGTAGCAGATAGACCCTTACACTTCTTACTCCCTGTTAAATCACTCCTGACAGATACACTCAAGAGGAAATTTCTTTATATTCTCTTTATTGAGGGTATAAAAATGTTTAAAGAAGTTTATCCTAAAATTCAGATAGTTGGGCAAGAAAACCTAAGACTTAGTAATTTTACTGCATATAGTGAAATAATGTAGACACTGGGAATGTAAAGTCCACCCAAGGAGAAGCCACACTCTGCAGTGTAAATGGCAGACATCAATCCTTCATAGCTTAGCATTGATTGTGGCTGACAGGATCTAGGTGCAGCTCAGGGGAGAAGGTGAACGCACAGTACAACTTGGATGGTTGGTCTTGTGCCATTGGAATCCCCAGCAAAAGAAAATCCATCCTTTGCTCTGAGAATAAATGAGAAGCACACAATTATCTAGGGTTTGCTAACAAAGGTGAGTAGAAATGTCCAATGTTTGTTCCAAGTTCCTATTTCCCCACAAGTGTCAACAGCTTTGGGCTGCTTTCCTTTCCTTCTATTAAAGTTTCTTCTTGCTGTGTCCTCCACTGATGTCATTTCACCCTACAGGAGGCAGTCAATAAAGTTCAGGCCCCTTAGCCAAACTTTTCAGGCCTTCTGCCATCTGAAAGGACAACGCTTTTCTGGATTTTTCTTCTAATAACTTCTTACCCTTCACATCTCTGCTTTAATGCCCTATGTGCTGTCTTCTTGGTATGTGTCACGGTTTGGTTTGGTTTGGTTTGGTTTGGTTTGGTTTGGTTTGGTTTTCCTTCTAACTCAATCCCTTTACTCATCCTCTAAAGCATAGCTTGGGAGCTTTTATTCATTTGTTCAGTGTCCATCACTAGAAGTCTAAATCCAGTCCTATCTGGTCCACAAAAGTTTCTTGGGCAATCACAGACCACAATGTCCCTTGACACCACTCTGTTTCTTGTTTACCTATTATGGTGTGAATGGGTAGTGTTCCCTGTAAACTCCTGTGTTTAAGTGGGTCACTGGCCACGCCTCCTGCCCACTTTCTGCTTCCTGACCACTCTGCTTTCTGTCTGTTCTGTTCCCTGACTACTCTCTTCTTCCTGACGGTTCCCTGCTTCCTGATTGCTTCCTGCTTCCTGCAAGATCTCTGCTTCCTGTTTGCTCTCTGCTTCCTGTCAGCTCTCTACTTCCTGACTGATCCTTGCTTCCTGTTTGCTCTCTGCTTCCTGTCAGCTCTCTGCTTCCTGACTGATCCTTGCTTCTTGTTTGTTCTCTGCTTCCTGACTGATCCCTGCTTCCTGGCAGCTGTCTGCTTCCTCTTTTGCTCTATGCTTCCTGTCATTGTAAGATATAAGCAAGTAACTTTCATATGTTCCCTCTGCCACGGAGTTAGTATTCACTATGCCTTTCATACCTAATGACTGACCCTTGAGCCAAAATAGACCTTTCCTCCTTATGCTTCATATCAGGTGTTTGGTCACAGAAATTAAAACAGTGACCAATACATTACCTGTGTATTAATTTGAATCTTCAATGCCCCACTCCACCCACAGTTTATTTATGCTAGAGATTCCTAGCTCAGGAAAAGGCAATTGGACGTTCTAAGACATGGGGCCTAGTGGGGGAGTTGCTGGGTCTCGGGAGGGAAACAGGAAGCACCGGCTTATTCCTTTGCTCCTTTGCTCCCAGAGTATGATTGGAACAGACTTTGCTACACACTAAAACTTCCCCATGGCTGTGCTTTGACAGGCCAATGGATCACAGACTAAAAACTTGGGCTCAAGTAAACATTTGCTCTTTATAAACTGACTGCTTTAGGTGAGATTAACAGGGAGATGACTAGTTTAATTTATTGTATCTCATTCAGAAGGGAAATTGTCTCCATAAACTGCTGCCAATGGAAAGGCAGCAGGCATTCCTAGCCTGAGAGCCTATTTTCTGTTGTATTCTTTATACTCTTAGAAAAGTATGCCTATGGCAATAGATGAATGGATGAGGCCAGACCGTACTGTAATCGTACTTATTACTTGCCTACAGAGTCCCCACGTCCCAGCCAGAACCACAAACAGCACATGTGGAGCTGGGGACTGTTACTTCATGACCTTGCTGTTTAGAGATCTTTGTAGTAGAACAAAAGTGTATCAGAAAAAAGGGTTGAATTCACAATGGTATCCCTTAGTTTTACATTCACCTGCCTGAGATTCTTTTTCAGAGTTGTTGAGATAATGCCAGTCATTATTTTACTCTCTCTCTCTCTCTCTCTCTCTCTCTCTCTCTGTGTGTGTGTGTGTGTGTGTGTGTGTGTGTGTGTGTGTGTGTGAGAGAGAGAGAGAGAGAGAGAGAGTTTGTCTGTCTGTGTGCATGTGTATGTACACATAAGTGTGCATTGTGTATGGAGAACAGAGGTGAACATTGGGTATCTTCCTCTTTTTCTCCACCTTAGTTTCTGAGGCAGGGTTTCTCAGTGAACCTAGTACTCAAATCCAGCTAGAAAACCTGTTATTAAGCTACAGGATCCACCATTAACAACTTCACCAGTGATGGAGTCTCAAGTGTACACCCAGCTTATTTACTGTTGGATCTCAGGGTCTGAATCCAGATCCTCATGCTTGCAAGTTGCCACTATTGCAACAGAAGCATCTTCTTAGTCCCTTTTGGGGTGTTTGACTCTATTCTACAAGACTTGGGAGAATGAGTCCAGCTTGAGTGCCTTGTGTCATATGCTAAGACCAGAGAATCTGGATGGAGCGTCTCCCTTACATGCCACTCAGTGGCAGGAAGAACTCTTTCTCCATCACCCACCTTGGATACTTGGGTTAGATTGAGAGAAGATCCTGGGCAGAACACTCTGAGAAATGTGACAGTTTGGAGGCATCTCCCAACAGAAAGAGCTGATAAGTTACTCACATACATTAACAACAACCCAATGGCTTTTATGGAACACAAACACACACACACACACACATATACATATGTGTGTGTATGTATATGTATACACACACACATATACATACTGTTTGGTTTTAATCTATATACGATGCAGCCTCAAGTAAGCAAATAAAACATTTTAACTTGTTGAGTCTGTAACTTTGTTCTGCTGGGGAGAAGGTGTGAGACAATGAACACCTCACCTCTTGAATTCCTTCTTTCGACTTTATATCTGGGCTCTTTAAAGTCCTTCTGGCTCTCTCTACTTGCATATTGCTCTTGCTCAACTTCTGGCCCTTGTTTCCTTTCTCTGGGTCAGACTGGATTCACAGGGCCCCTTCCATTAACCCTGGTTCATCCTCTCATTGTGTCTGTCAGCAGCTGCAGGAGATGCTGATTATGTTGGGAGCCTCTGGAAGAGGAGATGAGACAGTGAAGCACGGGATGATAAGGAGACCAACGAGAGAACAATTGCTAAGACCTCAGCGCAAAGCACAGCCAGAGCAGCTGGTGCCGCAAAGCTCTGCAGTTGCTGGCTTCAGACAGGGGAAGGATGAATCAGTTTAGATAACTCAGGAATGGGCTTGAACCTTTGCCCAGACCTCTGAATGAACCACCATCAAACCCTCTGCGTTTTCCCAAATTAAGACATTGAGAAAAATATTGAATGTGAGTTTCCCTTTCTTTCCCATCCCTGCTTCCCCAGGGAGTTGCTGGGACCACAAAGCAATTTTTTAATAATAATGGATTAGATTTTCGGTACATATTCCCCTCTGGCCATTTTGATGTGTCAGAAATGCTTTACAAATGTTAAGTGCTGCAATTAATCTCCTGAAAGGGGGTGGGGGAGGGAGGAGAGGTTTGCCAGCTGGAGATTTTTAGTGATTTCGTTTAGTTAAGATTTTGATATTATTTTCTGCTTTAGTGTGTTTTCCTGGAAAGCCAGTTAGCCAATGAAATATTTAAAACTTGCCTGTGATTTGCAAAAACCAGTGTGCTTGGTGCTGGAGTGACAGAGTAAGGCAGACACAGCAGAGTTCTGTTCTCCAGTCACAGGGGTAAACACAAACACAGGCTAAGTCAATGTGTGTTCTTACCATGATTCCTTCACTTAAACGGCTCTCAGAATACAATGCAGATGCTTTCAAAGACTTATTTCTAACTATATGTATATGAGTATGTATGTGCTTCACACAGAGACCTGAGGAGTTGGGATCTCGTGAGCTGGAGTTATAAGCAGGCGGTTGTGGGCTGCCAGTCTTCACATACAGAGAACCAAACTCAGAGATCTCAGCCACTTTTCTATCACCCATGATAGATATTTGCTTCGTCATTTGGTTTTTGTGTTTGTTGTTTTGAAAAAGGCGAGGTTTGCTATTCAGCCCACACTCTCCTGAAACTCACAGCAATCCTCCTGCCTCAGTCTCCGAAATACTGACTATAGGTATGTAACCCCGTCCAGCTGTATTTTGGGTTTTTCCCATGTCTATAATGCAGTAGATAGAGCCATGAAAGTGAGGCTATGTCTTTCCATGTCTATAATGCAGTAGACAGAGCCGTGAAAGTGAGGCTATGACTCTGAATTGTTGATTATTTTGCTCATTTATGATCCAGTTCTCCTTTGTCCTCTGAGCAGCATTTCTATCATTGTGAGTTCCATTGTGTATTATTATTACATTATAATAGATGAGCCCTTCAATGCTCTCTGCCCTTTGCTGATAGACCCAGGACAGTGTGTGTGTCTGTCCATCCTGCCCCACCTTCATGGAGCCGATTTGTATTGAATGATATCAGAAAGCGTTTGGCAGAGTTCCACCCCAGATGACAGCTCTCGGCTGTGGCTGCTCGTGCCTCTCATTGTCTAGTCCTAATGTGGGATTCAACAACTTTGTGTTGTCCATATCAAATGCAGACTATCAACCTTGCCGGCTCTGCTCACACACTGTTCCTCTAGTGACCCATCTCATTTCATTTAAACTGAGAAATGGTACCATGAACAACTACTGCATATGAGGCAACTTAGATCCCTAACTGGATAGCCCATCTCCCCTGTGCTCCTTATACTCTATGTAATAATAGAGAGTGTAGCAGGAATGGCTGAGCTACCTCTATGTAAATTCTGGGACCTCACAGCCACAAAAGCACCTCCTCCTGCAGGAGGACCTAATTGAGAACTGCCTGAGAGACCAAGGATCGCTGGTGGAGATAATGCCAGCCAATCAGAAACTGCTGTTTAGAAGAGAAGGTTTCTTGGGACCAATGGGGAGTGGGTGGAGGATGTTAAAGGAGCCTGCTGCAGTCTTCATATGCGCTTGCTTGCTGTGGTGTTTCTCACCTGCTCCCACAGTCTGAGTTGTTGATTCTGACTTCACCTCCAACCCCCAAGGGCAGGTAGGGCTGGTCAGGGAGTAGTCCAGGGCATAGGCAGCATCTGGGATTTTTAGTGGCAATGGAGTCAATTTTTGACTTTGTTAAGGATAACAAAAATTACAAAATGTTGGTTATGGGTTTTCTTGTTAGGGAACTTGTATCTGTGTGTGTGTGTGTGTGTGTGTGTGTGTGTGTGTGTGTGTGTGTGTGTGTGTTGTATGATTGCATGTGTGTGTACGCTTATAGGCATATGAACATGCAGGCATGCTTACCCATGCATGCCTGAGGGAAATCCAGAAGTGGATGTCAGGTGTCAAACGTCTTCATCTATTTTTCTCCTTCTTTTTTGTCAGTCAGAGACTCTCATTAAATCCGGAGATCACAGAATCAGGTCAGAGATGCAGCTAGGCCAGCTGTTCAGTGTTCTCTTGGGCTCCTCCTGTCTCCTCTACACCCTAGCACTGGTAGTCTAGGTGTGGGCTTCTGTGCCTGGCTCTTTTACGTGGGTGCTGGGGATCTGACATCAGGTCTTCATGCACAGCAAGTACTTTTTCTACTGAGTGATGCTCAAGCCCCAAGTCTACATACTTTTAAAACTGTATCACTCAAATATCATTTGTAAAAATATCACAAAATACCAAGCATAAGGCCAACATTGATATGATTCAATTCCATAACTTTCATTGATGGATAGTTACTAAATTTAAGGTAAGTCACAAAGCATCCCGGGAAAGAAGAGCAGGAAGTGCCTGCAGTGTAGAGGCTATTGGGAAATGAAGAAACATACTCAAAATTATCATATATCAACAAAAGCACAAAATTTTAAATGTATCTACAAGATAGAGATTGTATATAGAAATGTATATAAACTGTATATAAAAAGATAAGAGGTTGTGCAAAGTGAAGGATGACTAATTTTCTTCAGGGAGAAAAAAAAAAACAAAAAAACAAAAGAAGATCCTCTCCAAAGAAAGCTCTGTAGTTCTGTGTGTGTGTGTGTGTGTGTGTGTGTGTGTGTGTGTGTGTGTGTGTGTGTTGTGTAAAATTGAGTACTATACTCAGGGATTCAGGTATGCCAGGCAATCACTCTAGCACATGAACTACACCCCAGCCCCAGAAGATACAACATTTAGTAGGCATTAACCGTGTTTGGCCTTTGCATTATACCTTGGGTCTAGCTTGGCTCTTTAAACCAATATTCATGGTAGTGTGCTTCATAGGAGGGAATTCATGCTCCGTCTGCAAACAAGGTCAGAAACCTATGGCTAGGAATGTCCTAGACCCAACAGAAGAACCTATTGATACTGCTTTTTCTAAATGGTGATATTGTCAAACTGTCATCTAAGTCTTTATGGTTTTAGGCATAGATATGTGGTCCTCTCTACCTTGGTCAGAGAAGTTTCTTCTTGTAGTGGGTACAGACACCAAGTGGATGCCAAGACTTATAAGTAGTGAGAGTGCTGTGGATAAGTGGCAGTGGATGCTCAGCAGTAAACGGATCACCTATACCAGCCTCTTCCTACCCAAGGCTCAGGGAGCATCATGGGAGAGTGGGCCAGAAGAATCCAGGAGCCAAAGGATGGGGAGGAAGGGCATGAAATGCTGCCTTATGGACAACACATGGTAAATGCTGATAAGGTTGCCTACACAATGCCTGTACAACAGCAAGCCAGTCAAAATGCTATCATCACACCTAGCTGAGGGGCTACTGCAGGTAGATGAACGCCAAGAGGGGGAAAGTCACTTTCCTTTGGGATTATGAACACTAGTTGACTGCCACCTGATAGATGTCCCCCCTTCATTTGTACATGGTTAGCACTAACTGGGCTCAGCCGACTCTTAATAACAATACTTCTTAAAAAGGACTTTAATACTTTTTTAAAAGTATTTAAAAAGAATGTTGGAAGGGAGATTGGTTAGTAGATGCAGGGGGAGGGACTTAGAGGAAAATAGTGAAGGGTACATATGATAAAAGTTAGTGTTTGCGTATATATAATTTATATATATATATATATATATATATATATATATATATATATATATATATATATGATTAGAAGATTATAAGTAACATTGTCCATCTCCATGTGCAGTGCAGCAGGGTCTATCAATGTGTTGAGAAGACGAGATGTGGCTGGCAATGGAAGCCATGCCACACAATCACTGCCTTGGTTGTCCCCAACCAGCAAGCAAGATCAGGGTGGTGTAGGGGTTTTCAGCAGCTGGATTTCACTGTCCCACCCTAGTTTCAAATCCTTTAAGAGCTTATGGATGTGGTAGTCAGTGAGCAGCACCCCAGAGCACAGCCATCGTTCCCCAACTCTCGTGCCATGGGCCTGAGTACGGTAACTCTGACTGCTGCATGCTACGCAGAGTGAAGAAGTAAATGGGCTCTTCAGTGACTCTCCGACTCAGAACACATCACAGGATCGAAGCTTCCCTGAAGCTTCAGTGGGGAGGGGGGAGCACTCTTGTGGCTCACACTGGAACCCATTCTTTGGCCTTTCTGAAGACTCAAAAGTCCAACCCCCTATATCAAATTATTCCCACTGGATATACTTGAGGTTTTCTTTTTGTTTTCTATCTTGTGCCCAGATTGAGACAATTATATCTTTTTAGAGGTTAACTAGAGAAAAAAAAAGTCTGGCTTACTCGAATGAATGCTCCAAAGGCACTTGATCTCTAGAGGTTCCAATTCAATTATCCATTTATAGGCAGCTGATTTATATGGAGGAAAATCAGCCAAGGGGACCCTGATGTCATATTGGCTTCTTGGATTTCACATTTTTCTGCTGTGGAAAGGGAGCATATTTAGGTGGGCTATAAAGAGTAACATTGTATTAATAACGTACCCAAAATTTAACCACAAGCAGATCCAAGCCTGACTATTAAAAACTGGAGACCATGTTTCTCTCTTCATGTGACAGTCACAGTTAAACTTCAAATATTCAGTTGTGACAGTTAAAAAGCTGTAATTCAGCATCTTGAACATTTGTCACTGCTGATCTCAAAACTCAACTTCAGGAGCTGGAGAAATAGTCTCACTATTAAGGTCTATACCTTAAAAGCATGAGGACCCAAGTTCAATCCCTGGAATCCAACTGAAAAATGTGAGGTGTTGTGTGGCATAAAGAGGCAGAGGACCCATTAGAGATCCTGTCTCAAATAAAAAAGAAGATAGGCATAGTTGCCTTCTGACCTCTACACACATTCGCCTACCCGTGCTTCACCCTCTGCCACACAGAACTATGAAATGTTTCCGTCTCTCCCTCTCGGAGTGAACAGGCAGCAGGTGACATTCAGATGCTACTGAATGCGACATCCTATAACACTAGATTCCTCCCCTCAGTGGTGAATTCAAAATTGGATCTTTTGGAGACTGTGGTAGGATTTAGTTTTTAGATGTGATATTTATGTCAGTGGGCTTTGTCACTGTGTTCACAGGTTTTTGACAGAAGCACTGATCAGTCAACAAGACAGCTTCTTGAACTTAGAATTTGTGTCGTGAAGAACTCTAGAACCAAAATGAATAGGATAATTGAGAGAAAACTTGAGCATTCCAGAACTGTGAGCTACAGCTCTGCAGTGTGGGACTTTACAGATGATGTGGTCAGTGGTTGATCTCTGATGCTCTTCCTTCCTGCTCTGTGACAGTTCTGAAGACAAGGGCAGAATAAGAGCCTGGACATCACCTTGGAAACCAATTAAACAATAAAATGAATTCAATAAAAATGTCCTATCATAGAAGCAGGTTGACAGAACATGCATCGAAATCTGTCTTCTGATTGAAAGGCTAGTGGCCTTTATAGTCTGTGACACTTTTTAGCAAAGTATTGTTTCCCCTCAGTAATACAAAAGCAAAGCTGGGTCATTCTTTTCTGCCCAGTCATATATATATATAAGACAGAGATGTTTTATACTTTGGGGGAAAGTATCTCAGAAAGAAGCAGATTTTATCAAAAGCACCAAAAGAGACAAAGAGCCAGTTGGTGGGTAAGTTGAGAACCTGTAGATAATTGGCATTGAAGCTAAAGAGGCAGACTCTTTGGTTTTATAGAACTAAGTAAAGCTATGTTGTTTTCACCTGCTAAGATAGAGAATACAGTATAAAGTCAACTAGGAAGCAAGGATGTGCAGTGTCTTGACACAGAGTTTGGAAGATGGATTTCCCTTAACCTCCTCACTGGATGCGCATGTGTGCACTCACCGCTTGCGCTTGCTGACAGCTGGAGCTCCTGTTGCCAAGATCTCTGCAAATGGCCTGGATCTTTGGCTCAAGGATCAGTTCAAACCAGAGAGCCCCAAGCTGTTTTTAAAGACAAATGCGATTGGAGCTCTCTGATTCATATCAGGCTGTGTGGGTTCAGCCTGAGGGTGAGGGGGTTTCTCTGCTCCTCCATGGGATGATTAAGTGGCTGTCCCTCCGTTATCAATGCTTCCTTGTCTGATACATCCACGCCTAGGAAGCTGCCTTCTGGTCTTGGAGGAGGCAAATCTGCCTGAGAAGGGATAATGACAAGCGCACAGGATCAGGGAAAAGGGACAAAGCCCCACATGGTGAGCAAAGTTCAGAACCTGCGGATGGTTTGAACTGAAACTAAAGCAGTGCACACTTTGGTTTTATGAAACTAAGTAAAGATATGTTTTCATTCACCTGCTAATATAGAGAATTAAATAAAAAAGTCAACAAGGAAGCAGACAACCACATAACTGACTTCCCATCCCATGGGTAAAGTATGCTCACCATCAGCCAGTGGTTGCCCCTGCAGGAAGCCCAGGGGCACCATCAGATCTCACTGTTAACTACCGTCTCTGGTTTGCTGCAGACAGTAGAGCACTGTTCTCTTCTTGTCTCCTGTCCATTGCTCTGTAGTTGGGAAGCATCTCATAAATCTACCTTTGATAATACTTCCTCAATGAGTTGAAGGGCCTGAAACTCTGGCCCTGCTTCCCTGCAGGATTGCCAAAACATTATCTCTGTGATAGACTGAAGATCTGTCTGTTGGATATCCACCAGGCACTTCAAGATAATCCTAAGTGAACTGGGCATGATGATTCAAACATGTACACCCAGCACGCAGGAGGTAGATGTAAAAAGAACAGAAGTTCAAGGTCATGACTTGGCTACCTAGGAAACTCAAGGAGGAAAGAGGATTGCAAGTACTAGGCAGTGGTCCTGTTGGGCACTGTTGTAGTTGGAAAAGAACATAATGGATAGGCTGCCTCCCAACCCAGCCCAACCCTTGATGATGCACAGCCACCATGGAGTCTGAGCTGTTGTTCGTTCTGCCTCAGAATCCATTCGTATTTTCTGGGCTATCTCAATGTTGTGGCATTATTTTCTCAGGTCAGTCAATATCATGTCTATGCACTGGCATGATATTCCAGACTACATTGAAGGAAGGAAAAAAAGAATCTGTATTATTTTAACATCCTATCAGAAGACAGAAGTCTCTGTTACACTTTTAGACACAAAGTTCCTTAGAAATAACATTGATTACAGATATGAGAAGAGAATGTGGAGTCCTTATTAACAGAAAATGAATTCTTTTTCCAATCTAACGGATTAGAAGCCCTCAGAGTGCAAACTATAAATGTTAGTTGGGTGACTTAATGAACACATGCATATTTGTCCTTTTGCATCTGAATATGTGAGCAGATAGATGTTATAAATGCTCGGGGTCTTTTACTTTCATATATTTAGAGACAGGTAACTGATCAATTCTATATGTGACTGTAAGGAGCATTGAAAATATCCTTCTAAGTGTTGCTTTGAGAACATGGAAACTACACTAAGAAGTTGTATGACATTCGACGTTTTTCACAGTCCCAGAATAACAAAAGGATAATGTGGAACAAAGAAATTTACCCTCCATTTTTTTTAAAGAATCTGGTTTAAGTCACCCACTTATCCTACACTTTAGGATCAGAAGTATGAGTAAAATATAGTGAACGTATTGACCAATACTAACAGACAGTAATAACAAAGATAGGCTCAGCAACCCGTATGAGCCAAGTTAAAGGACTCCTCAATTAAATGCTAATGGAGTCGTTATATGACTGAAAATATCTCCAGGAAGAGGCGTGAACTCATGGAACAGTTCAAAGCATGGGAGAACAGCATAATGTGACCAGAACAGGGCTGCAGAGACACCAGAAGAGTGGGGGTGGCAGCTGCTCAGGAAGCCACAGTTATACTGAGACAAAGGAAATTGACTGTGGTTCTGAGGAGATGGTGTGGGAAGCACTCGCCTAAGGTACAGGAAGCTTTGGACTGTTTGCTGATAACCTTTCACGGTATCCTAAGGAGGCTCTCCTACTTAATTTCCTTGAAAGGTGATGAACACTTCAGAGATGGGTATCCTGATGCAGAGAGAGATGGGTATCCTGATGCAGAGAGAGATGGGTATCCTGATGCAGAGAGAGATGGGTATCCTGATGCAGAGAGAGATGGGTATCCTGATGCAGAGAGAGATGGGTATTCTGATGCAGAGAGAGATGGGTATCCTGATGCAGAGAGAGATGGGTATCCTGATGCAGAGAGAGATGGGTATCCTGATGCAGAGAGAGATGGGTATTCTGATGCAGCTAGCACAGCCCTGGTTAGAAACACAGCTGGGTTCTGAATTGCAGCTGATCCCTCTGCTCGGCAAGGTCCCTCGAGACTGTGGGCCTGTGGGCCTGTGGTTTAAACCCTGAGTCCTGGTGACTTCCTCAGCAGCATAGTTTTGGATGTTGTTTATTATGTATGTGTGTGGATATTTTTTCCTGCGTGTCTATTTGTGTACCATATGTATACCTGGTATCTGTGGAGAGCAGAGGGGGGTATCCAATTTCCCTGACCACATGTGTGAGGTGGTCAGAGTTCTATAGCAATAGTCTTCCTCGACTGCTTGCCAATGCACTTTTTGAGACAGGGTCTCTCACTGACCCTGGATCTCACTGACTGGCCGGCAGGCTGTAGAGATCCTACCATCTCCCTCTGCAGCCCAGAGATCTCAGGTACGTGAAGTCAGCATACCTATCTTTATTTTTAAAACGTCTTATAATTTGACAGTTTCACATGTGTATATAATGAGTTTCAGTTCTTTCGATTTCTAGCAACCCCATCTCATCCCCAACAAGCTGTCCTTGTTTCCACACATTTTATGTGGTAACCCACCAGTATATGCCTGAGTGATCGAGGGGTTGTGTACTGGGGCGTGGCACTCCACCAGTGGCCAGACTACTGAAACAGCTCTTAGTGTGAATGCTAGGGGCCTACCCTCAGATACTCCTGCCTGCTTGACAAGTGTATCACTGATGAAGCCATCTTCTCAGCTCTGCACCTTGATTTTCTAGCCAGAAAAATTCTTTCTTTCTCTCATGGGGGTACTTTACGTCACATGTGTTTTCACAAATGAGTTCGACACACAGTAGATACTCAGTTAATTCTTGCTAAATGAATAACGACACACACACATACACAAGATATACATAAGGATCCAGTAGTGAAGGCTGCGTCCTGCTGGTTCCCTTAATCTCTAAGAAGCACTCCTTGGTGGGGAAATGCCTGCTGCTCTCTGAGCAACTGCCTCTAAGTCAGGCCAAGGATTTCACAGCTCAAGAGCAGATGTGTTTGAATGTGTTGACAAAGAGTGGGTTTGTTGGGTCAAGTGCTGATTTTTCCAGATCGATTTTTAAACTGCCTCTGCCAATTATGGCAATGACACTATTCGTAATGTCTCAGGGAAGGTATCGATCAGGTAGCAGGGGCTAAGCTAATTTATCCCAGCTTAGCAAAACCATCCATGAGGTTGCAGTCTGCCTGATTCATCCCTTCCACCCCTTTGTCTTGCTCTGCAAAGTTGAAAACATTTTGGAGGGGAACTGTGGGAATCATCTTCCCTGGAACGCTGGCAGATAGTTCTTAATTCCATTCATGGAAGCTTGGTGCCAGTTCAACAGGCTTTGTTAAATATTGCCCCAGCTTAACAGGCGCCTTTATTCTCAGCTTTTCTTTGGCAAAGAGCATGCAATCCCTGTTCCCTGCAAACACGTGAAAAGCTACCAGGCATCATCTCTTTCTTTATCTGGGTGTTATCAGGAATACTCTGAATTTAGAACGGCTGCAGAAGGGTGCTATCTCACAGAGAATATTCAGGGATAAACTCCAGATTGTTTTCCCTTCTATTTGCAGTAAAGAGCTGTGGTTCTGGAAATGCTCTCATACTCATTCTTTTAAAAAATGAGACATCCTGAAATTCAGCCTATAGTGTGCACCAAATTGAATTCCGGCTATCTTAACAGAAAATCAACAGAGCAGGATATACTTTACATGGCTCCATATAAAAAAATCAGTTGTTTCCATACAGGCAGTGAGTGCCACCACGCATGCGTGCATGCCGCCTGGTGCTCCCACCCAGCTTTCATTTTTAACTTAAAGAAAGTGATAGGCTGGGCATGGTGGCACACGCCTTTAATCCTAGCACTCCGGAGGCAGAGACAGGTAGATTTCTGAGTTCAAGGCCAGCCTGGTCTACAAAGTGAGTTCCAGGACAGCCAGAGCTATACAGAGAAACCCTGTCTCGAAAAACAAAAACAGAAAGAAAGAAAGAAAGAAAGAAAGAAAGAAAGAAAGAAAGAAAGAAAGAAAGAAAGAGTCTCGAAAAACAAAAACAGAAAGAAAGAAAGAAAGAAAGAAAGAAAGAAAGAAAGAAAGAAAGAAAGGAAAGAAGAAAGAAAGAAAGAAAGAAAGAAAGAAAGAAAGAAAGAAAGAAAGAAAGAAAGAAAGAAAGTGATAGAAGCAAAAAGAAAAAGAAAACCCGGCTTCACTAATCCTACAGCTAATAAACCAGCTCACAGGAAGAAAAAACAAGCACATTCAGCAGCACTTCCTCTATTTCCTTTATAAAAATGAGTTTCAGAGGGAAAACATAATTTAGTGATCTACTGCCAGGCTGTTCTTGCTTCGCTGTTTATTCCGTTCCTGGCAACCATCAGCTCTATCCATTTGGACAACAAATGCAAAATAATTGTTAAATTTGAATCTTAGAAAAACCCACAAACTTTAGCATCTTTTCAGCAATGTGTTTCTAGGCAAGGCCTGAGAACATTCTCTCACAAGAGACCAACCTTCCTGAGAAAGCCAGGGAGCACTGAGTGTGAGCAGTTGCTCTTACATGACATTTAGAGTTGTGTACAGATGGCTCTAGCTGGGAAGGAATGAACTTCTGATCCAGTGAGGATAGCACACCCGAGGCGTGAAGGGAACTCATGCCTCTTCCTCTACCTGGGAAAACCCGTTTCCTACATAACCCTCACAGTTCTCTTCTGGGATATGCAAACAATATTTGGAAAGGGGCTTTGACACTTGAAATGTAGAAGCAGGACATGGGATCTGAGTAGATAGGAGGTCATAGAGAATTCCACAGTATTTCAATCTCTTACATTCTAATGTAGTTGACTGTGTGCATAGACAGTTGAGATAGGAGGTGAAGACACATCGTAGTGTTGTGATGCACACAGACCCACAGCAAGAGCCTTGGTCTGAATGTATCAAGACAGCTTGAGGCAGGATGCGTGTTCCTAATTAATTCCTGGATCACAAATAGTATTTTGCCCAGAAGGTAATAAATAGAAAATCTAGTCCCATTAGAGATTTGATTCTTTGTATACAGTAAAGAAGATACTCTTTTGCCCTACACAATATGGTCTTCATCACTAGATCCTTGGATCCCACGTCTACCCAATGGAGGGAACTAACTAAAAACGAAAAAGATTGTAGGAGTCATGCTCAAAGCCTCTTGACTAGATTTT